>JACWBX010003045.1:11644-25793 GCA_014622435.1 Polypedilum pembai
TCTTATTGATTTTTCCATACAAAAATGAATAAGAAGAAGAAAATTATGCGCATATTTCTTCTTCTTATCTGCATAATTCCGAACCCTACTGATAAATAAAAAATAAATGAATGAATGAATGAATAAATTTTGTATATATGTGAATGACGTCACATTACATTTGACATCATCATCATCGTCACAGGCAATCATTCAAATTCGTTCATTGGAATTTGCGTCAACAATTGTGAGAAAAAAATACTTACTCTCGAATCAATTCAACGGCACCCTCATATTTTAATCCCAACTCAATTAATGCTAATGCCACAAGTACAGGCGCTCTTCCGAGACCAGCAACACAATGAACCGCAACACATGCCTCAGGATTTTCATTATATCTGCAAAAGATAAAAAATTAAATTAGTAATAAAATTAAAATTCTTTTCTTATTGCTACTCCTCACTTTTGCTTCAATACTTCAAACCACTCATTGACGATGTCTGGTGGCGGAAAAGTGCCATCCTCGTATGCAAGGTCACGTACTTCGATTCCAGCATTTTCTAATACGTCTTTCTTGTAACTTGCTTCGCAGACACGCACTACTGTTGATACATTATGTTTTTGGAGTTCCTAATTAGGTAATGAAATAAGAACCAAAAATAAATAAACATGTGATGATTTTTCATTGATGAAATATGTAAATTAGCTAACTAGCTAAAGAGACAATGACTATTGCCAATATTTAGACATTGAGATAGTGCATTGAACTTGTTTTTATTTAGAGGTAGGTTTATGTGAAAAGGAAATGACCAAAAGAAGTATTGAGAAAATATCGAGACAAACAAAATGTTTTTGATCGATATCAAGGTCATTTTATTTATATGAGGGTATTTGAAATATTTTTGTTCAGATAAATCTTCTTACCATTAAATATGTCTGCATATTTGCATCAGACGGACGATCAGTGATGAGGAATTTCATCCCCTTGAAGTCAATGCGGGCTGGCGCTGGTCTTATATCCTTTTGTCTCATGCTTGTCATTAAAATTTCAAATTACTCAGAAGAAAAACTATTCGTTAAAATCGAAAAATTACAAATATCCTAGCGATACACGACACGTGCACAGACAGATATTTTTAATAAAAATCCACTTTTTCACTTTGAAAAATTTCCTCAAATTTTAAATTTTTTACAATTTATGTTGCAGTCTTATTATAATGAAAAAAATTTTTCTTGTGATAGACAGCACTCACTATTTGAGAGTTAAATTGTTTTTATGCAATATCTAATTATAACTACTGTGATGAGAATTTTTTTAAATAGTTTTCTTTGACTGTTATTCAACTTTTCTTTGCACAATTTCCTCTGCTTATCATAACATGCACTAATGAATGGTTATTTGTTTGTTCTATTAATACCCTTGCAGATATGAATTCACACGGATAAAAATAGAATAATGATGCTTAAGCTCTTTATCACTTTATATTATGATAAACACAGTGACTCGACGAAGTTGTTGTATGAAAGTAATATAGACAGATAAAATCAAAGACAGTACAATCTGTAAATAAATAGAGAAAAAATAGATAATTAAAATTAGTATATTGCCGATAAAATCAAAGTATAAGTCTGTCAGAATAGAAGATGCTATGATGAAAAGTGAAAATGTCGACACGTGTGTGCTCTCCTTTTTGTGCAAATCTTTTTTAACCTTTAGCGGACGCGTGTGTTGCTAATTAAAAGAATTTTCACTTCTACAAACATTTTTACATATTCACAGACAATTGACCCAAGAAAAAAAAAAAAGAGATACTCACTCAAAAAATATAGAGACGTAGCGTAATAAAATATGTAGAAACGATAAAGGTCAAAAATAAAACTTTTGGCACTCGACAAATTAAGAAGAAAATTTCAAAAAATGAGCGAGCGAATTCAAGACATTCAACAGTGAAGCTTTTGTTGTGGTGTTCTTAACTTTGACAATTTTCACTTGACAATTCACAGGAAATTATGTCTTGCATAGAAAAAAATGATTAGCATTCGATGAATGATGTTTAGAGATGTTTTTGTAGGATATCAGTCTCACGAATTTGAAAAAAGATTTTGCCTCTTAGAATTCGCTTTATAAAGAGAAGCCAAAAAATTTTGTAATCTCCTTTCGCGTGCAGTTAGCAGAAGAATTTTAATGTCGTTAGATTCGTTTATGTTCTTCAATCAGTCACATCTGCAATTGCATTAAATATTTATTATAGATTCAATTAGCTTACAATGACAATCACACACAGAATATATGTACTTACATAATGTCAGCTAGCTTACTGTAGCGATGGTTTATACAAGAAAATTTTATTTTGTATAAACTTTACACACACAATCCACGATAAGATGTCGTGTCACTCGACAATTTCTCAATAATCCAAATGTAAGTGTATGCACACAATGTATCAATAAATGTCAATTCTTTTCTAATTGTTGTTTGTGATTGAAGATTTTGATGATACAGAAGTATATAGTTGTCAAAAATAATTTTGCAATATAATTTTCACGCAAAATACTTTTTTTCAAATTTTTCTTCGTTTTGTTCTCCTTGTTTCAAAATTAAAACTGTTTATTTCTCTTTAAACTTTTTACTTCTTTTTACTTTTTTTCTTTTAATTACACACAATTCACTTTTTACTTGTGTTGTGCCTGACAATATTCTGCACTGTCCAATTTGAACTCCATAGATTTAAGAGCGAGCTGATGAAACTGAAATGAGATGAAAAAGGAGAAATATAAAGTAAAAGTTTTAAAAAAACACAATTGTGTGTGTATATGCATTTATGCTAAATATCAAACCGATATGAAGTTGCATTGAAGAAGAAAAATGTGCCTCGCATTCTTGTTGAAAGTAAACGTTAGTAAACGAGTCTTTCAATGTCAGACAAAAGAAATACTCTTGATAAATGCTTTCCTCCAGTATTATTAACATGAGCAATCATACCCTAAGTCAACTTAAAGCATCTTAACACTACTCCCCTTTATCGCGCTCATTTTTTCTTACACAGCGAATCGATAAATGCGCATATAGAAATTTATAGTATACATCTATTAATAATTCACGCGCCCTCGTTCTTTTCAAATGTTTACGACTTTATATTTGCTTTTAATTTCTCTCTCGCTCCCTTTTAATCGACCACCATCGCCACAACAGTGCTCATATTATACAAGCCAGTTATAATTTCACTTCCTAGATAATTTATCATTTTATTAAGAAAGTAATGCGCATTACTTCAATAGCATTTATTAATTAACTTTTAGTTACAAGAAATGTGAACGAGAATTTTCAATTAAAATTCTTTTCAAAGGATAAATTTTCTCCTTAAAATAGTATGCTCTCTAACAAAACAAACACAAAAGAATTAAATAAAAAATGAAGAGAATAGAATTAGAGTAGGGTAATTGGTTATCATCATCTTTTATTTTAGAAGAAATCTAATAAACAAGATTGAGATCAACTAAATAAAATACTTCTATTTAGTTTTGGGTCAGTATTTGTGAGATGACACTTAATATCAATTAATATTTATTTTTTGTTCCTTCGTTTGTTAGTTTGTTCATTTTGACGGTAATTTTGGATGACCTCCATTTCACTTTTTGAAATATTGTTTAACCTTATACTCTCATTTAAAAGTTATTCTTCTTCTCAATAGAATTTTCTTTTTATCTTCTCATTCATTTTGCCGAAATATAAGTAGCGAGAACGAGAAAGAAAAACAAAATAATAAAGAGAAGTCAAGCAATCAAAGTAGTCAGCTGCTATAAAGTATTATAATTTTTAGCAAACTCGTGCACAGAAATGCTTTGCAAAAAATATGAAATTCAGTCATAATTTACTCAATGTTTTAGGTATGATGTCAATGTCAAAAAGAGGACAATATGATAAATGACGTTTAAGATAACTGTATTATTCTCTACTTGTATATTGATTTTATTTCTCCTTTCTTGAGTCGTCATTTCTCAAAAAGAATGCATTTCAAAGATAAAAATAGATTGTGAACAAAGCAATAACATAAAGCAATTTAAACGACGACATCTTATCGAACGGATAAAAGTTATCGAAAATACCAGTATGAAAGCTCGCCTTGTGAGCTAAGTTAAAAATAAAGCTAAAGCAAAAATTTGTTTATCAAATTTTCTCCTCTGTATTTTAGTTTTCCTTATTTGCTTGCTTCGTCGAAGGTCATGAATAAAGAAAAATGGAAAATTATGTTTTGCCAGTGTTTTTGCGCTTTTATTTGATGATGAACAATTGTTGCTGTTTACACAAAATATTATAAATAAATACTATAAATTGTCCAAAAGAGATGAGAAAGAATATTGCAACTTTGCACAAAATTTTTGTATATTGTTTCGTGGGAGAGAGTAAATAAAATTCCTTCAAATGAAGCAACAAATTATTTGTTTGCAAATATTTCCATTTTGTATGGTGTTTTTTAAAGAAAATTTCATTTTAGATTTTTCTTTCATGTTTATACTGAAGCGTGTACTCCAAAAATATCTTTTATATTTCTAAAATAACTATCATGTTCGTTCCTTACACGGTATTTACTTATTTATCTAGTTTCAGACAATATCTTCTTTTCTCTAACATTGGCAAAAACGTTTCTAAATTGACCTTAATTTAAGAAAAATTATGATCAAAAAATCAAATTTGTCATATCTCTCATTATTCATGTTCATTGTCTTATATAATTTGATATTATTAAAATGAATTGTATTGTCATGAACATAGAAGTTTATAAATTTCATCGAATTTTGATTTTGAAATTTTTAATTTTATATTATTTGACAATTATCACGTAATGCGCAGTTTGTTTTATGACTTTATCAACTATTGGTTGTGATTCATAGCCCAACTAATACATGTTTTACTAATTAGCGTTATCCATAGAATTTTTTAGAATTGATAGAACTACGGAAAATTATTTGAGAAATCGATAAAGCCTTCGACTTAATAGCAGCTGTTTATACATTGAATCACTCATCATCATTATCGGCTCAGAGCCAGAGGAAAACGAGAAAGAAAAATGAAGTGTGCTAATAAAAGGCGTTTTAATAAAAAATAAATGTTATATGCAAAGTAAAATAGCGGCATGAGGAACCATCTCTTCTTAAAAATGAGGTGTACTTAAAAAGCTTTGTTATAACATTGCGAAATAATATATGCTAGAGATCACGTGGTAAAAAAAGCTTTAAACATATGTCAAAATCGATAAACAACAACACACACACACATACATTAAGAAGTCTGAATATAATATAAAATGTTAAAAAGGCATATGAGATTTCAAAACTTGCACATTTTTTTGTTCTAGAAAAGAGAAGAATTTAAGCTCGTGATATCTCGCATTCCTCACAAAATTTTGTTAAAATTAGAACGAAAAAATATAATAGCAAAAGTTTTAAAAAAAAATGTTGATATTATTATAATGAAGATAGTGCTAATTTATTTCGTAAAATATTCGTGAAATTGTTATAAATATTTTCAATAAATCAATCAAACTGAAAGTGCTAGAATGTACAAGTAGGACATTCAATGAAAGCAAAGCAAAACTTTGTTTGTGACAAATCTCCTACAATTCTTGTTATTTTAATAAACAAACAAAAACATCTATTTGGCAGATATATAATTATAAATAAAATGTGTGAATATAAACACACAGATCAAAACAGCAAGAAAAAAAACTATTTTTCATCATTGCTCTCGTCATTATGAATCATGTGAGAATCAAAAAATAATACTCGATTGAGAATACTTGCAATCATTTATTCTTAAAAGTTATAAAGTTCACTGCTATTTAATTTTTAAATGAAATGAAATTATTACTGCGGATTTATTTTTTTTTACTAATGAAAATTTCTTTTTCATCGGATAAGACGCAAAATAGCCGTGTGCGAAGGTTTATTTTCATTTTAATAAAAAACATTTTCAGAGGAAAGAAAAATTTCTCTGTCATGTGCTTTTTCTCTTTCTGTCTATCTTTTTTAAATGTATTTTAATGATGATGATGATTGTGTGTGATCATGTGTGATCTGGGCAGCAGTAGCTGTAAAATATATACTTGTTTTGAGATGCCAAGCGACCAAATAAAAATAAAAACAAAATTTACAAGCGGATTATTGAAGGAAAAATATGTGAAGCGAGAAGAATTTTCTTGTGAAGACTTATTTGAAAATTATTGCGAATAACTTCTATAAAGTGAATGATATTTGCATAATGGAGGAGTTTACGATTTTAATTATCATTTAATGTTTGTGATGTGAGTGCGAGACACACCCATAGTTTTTTCATCTACACACAGCAACAGAAGCAAAAATTTTTTGTGAAGCGACAGAGTCATATGTTCGGTTTTTCCGTATTTTAAATTTCCATGACCTTCGGACCGTAAAGTTCTAAAAATAAATAAATCGGAAATAATAAGTAAGACCAGATCACAATTCTGTTTTTGTTATGAGCAAAGTTATTGACTTCTTTTGCGTTCAAATAAATAATTAATTTGGAAAACTAAAAGGCTTCAGTAGAATTTCAATTACATTCGTCTCATTGAAGTTTTGCTATCTATAAAAAGAAGTGGAGATAGAAAATATTGATGGTGGAATTTCAAAATATACTTTTTTTCAATTTTATGAGTGCAAATTGATTCTTAAATGAAAGGAAATGAACAATCATCATTGCGCCTCCCTGTGAGATTAAAAAACACATGAAATCGAGTAGAATAATAATGTTTTTACTTATCTCAATAGATTGCATTTTGTGATCTAAATAACACTTACATAAGAAATTATAAACGTTTTTTGCTATCAAAAAATGAGTGCAAGATAAAAGCTAGTAAACGAAAAAACCATGTCACTTCTAACAAGCATTTTATCAACAACCTTTCTAGGAAATTTTAAAATAAAAGCATTGTTTTATTTTTTCACATGAAATTGAAATTTTTGGGTGATGACGGCAGAATATTTTAAAACCTTTAACCATTTTCCTCTCTCTCAATAAAATATTCCATGTATCTATGGTTCAATTTATAGCTGAAGGGTGGTAGAATAATTCAGAATAAATGAAAAGCATCATTGCTACCCACCACTTGTTGCGCAGAACGAAATTACTCGCTTGAAACAACGCAATATAAATTGTAAAGTTAAGAACGTAATTCCCTCTATCAAGGTTTAATATTTACAGTTGCAAAGGAAATTTAATCATGTTAATTGCAATAGATATGCACATCAAAATAACCTTATATGTGTTTCTTTCTTATAATCTATAATTGTTTTACGTATACACTCACATTGATCACGTGTTTTATGTTGATGTCAATCTTCAACACCTGAGCACATTCCCTCAAACGTTTTAAACTTTTTTTTCGATATTATTGTTGTTTATATGTAAATCACAACTGAGTTTCGTTTTATTTCAACTATATTATAATGAGTTCAAATTCCTTCTTTTGGTTTCAAAACAGTTCGAAATTAATCACAGGATCGCGAAATGTTTTTCAGTAATTTTTATATTGTCTTGCTACAAATGCATGTAGCTTAAGAGAACTTTAAAATAAAGTACACTGGCGGAAGTTTTTTGAATGAAAAGTGGAATGACGTCAATTATTAAGTATAGGCACAAAAAAGTTATTTATACAAAATAAATATATGTACTACACAGCCAAATATTGTATTTTTGTATTATTTGCGATATTGTTTCTTAATTATTAAAGAGACTCTTTTGTGAGCTGTTCATTTTTCATTTCAATGGCACAACAGCAATGAAAAAATTTATTAATATCATTTGTCTTAGAGCTTCCACAAAAATTCTTTAATTATCTTTTGCATCTAAGTGCAAACGTGCATTAATTCACACGAAAGATAAAATTAATAAAAAAATTGCGAGCACGTCAGTTTTAAATCTTGAATGAATCGATTTTGAAATTCAACTGAAGGAAGGTGATTGCTGTGAGAAACTCTCGGGACTCGTTCTCTCTTTTCGTTTAAAATTTTCCTACCTAACTATGTGTGACACAAAAACAAAAAGTCATTTTAAGAGCAAAAAATATTTTTCTTCTCTCTTACTCTCATAAAAAGAATTTAATGAATGAAATAAAAATTTTGTCTGAAAATACATTTCTTGGTATAAGTGAGAGAAATATGAGAGAAATAAAAACACATATCACTTTGTAAAGTGTAAATAATTTTTTCAAAACACTTTTTCTTTAAATAAACCTTTTCTCGCAAAATAAATATAAACAGAGGCGCCTAGGCTTCCGAGAGAAACATTTTTGTTGATAATCGAAATAAAACTCAAGAAAGTTGCTAAAATTCATTACATCACTGTCATTAAGAAATGAAGGTGACGAGAGAAATTAAATATTTTTCTCATTATCGCTAACTTAATTTTCGTTACATACTTTCAAATTGTTTTACTTTTTTGATCATGACAGAAGAGAGAGAAAAGTTATTAATAAAAAAATATAATAACATTTATAGGTGATTTTCGTTACGTAAAACAAAATCATTTATAAATAATTTTTTTTGACCTTTGCCATGTTCTTACGCCTTGCTGTTATCGTCATCTTAAGCACATGAGGGTAAAATTTCAAGAAAAATTAAAAAGGAAAATATAATGACGTAGGTATATAATGTAAAATTTTCTATCATTTGTTGCTATCAATAAATTTTGACGAAATTGTGGTGTGTTGTAGCTTTTAAGAAATGTAATTTTGATCAGTCAAGCAGATGTTTGTTCATAACCTCTTATCATTCACTACAATATACAAAAATTCAATACAATTCAACCTACACGAAAAGTATAAAATTAAATTTTCAACGTCAAGAAGCAGCAACAATGTCTGTTAGGCCAATAAAAATATACCTACGCATCTTCGAAAAAAGTATGCATAAATATTCTACAAATCGATATCATGTCCTTTCTTTTACTCTCTAGTATTTTTCGAGCCTTCAGCAATACGCAAAAAATTTTCCATCTTTTCCCTCCTTAAAAAAAGAAAATTGTTGTCAATTTCGAAAAAGAGAGCAAGAGACGTTGTTAAAACAGCTACCGTAGTATATTTCATTAGATTCTCTATATAAATTGAATTTATGAATCAACATGTGGTATCAATTATATGTATCATCGCTTATTAGTTGGCACAAATTATTTAAAGTTCTTTGATTAAAAGAATTGGCATAACTAATATACTAAGTAGAGTTATAAATTCTGAAAAACCACAAACCATCATCTCAAAACTACTACAATCGCAATAAACCAGTGCCAATGACCGAAAATTGCCATTCTGTCGGCGAACAAAAGAATTTTTGATAAAAAAACACAAGAATAACAATGAATAAGAAGAGAAAAATTTTTAAAAATTGCGTCGAACCTCACAATTCCGCCGTTGTTAACGATTTTTGTATTGGGATCAATACACGAATAATGTATATTGTTTGTCATGGTGAGATTAAATATTGATTAATTCATTGATAAGCGATAATCGATAGTGGTGCAATAATAAATTATCAGTGAAAGTCAAAACATGCAAAATTAATTATAATGATATTAACGTAAATGAGTGACGAAATTTGCCGATTAATTTACGAAATAATTTTATTCTCGACTGTCTCGCAGGCTTTCTGCCTTTTCCTCTTTCTACTTTGCTTTTTTTGGGGTGATCGGACTCGAAAAAGAGGCAATAATGGAGAGCGACGGTAAAAGGGAGGAGAAAGAGCTTCGTCAGACTATCTTTAGGCGATATTCACATGTTTGCTTTTTTTCACAAAAATTTTGCATTCTCCTTTCTACTTTTCTCAAAAAATAAGAAGAAATATTGTATGCATTTTTATTCTCGGGCAAATGAAATGAGAACCCGAGAAAGAAAAGGAAAAGAAGTATAGCGTCATTGAACCGTTGAAATGAGCGAAAAATGAATCAACATTAAAGCAGATCACACTCGCCAACATTATGCTGTTACAAGGACATTGAACTTTCTCCCATCACTTAGCATATATGCACCATATACAATTTTCGTTTCTTTCTCTCACTCTTTCTCATTTGTGCGCCATTATATACGAGAATCAAATGATTGCTTCACAAAATAATCGTTTCTTAGGTTAAGATTTCTATGATTGAAAGAGTAAAGATATTTACAAAAATCTATGTAGATTGGGAGTGCCTTGGAGGTTTTATGGAAGCAATTTCATTTATTGAATTTTGAAATATAATTTAAAGAGCGCGAAATAAATTATTTCATATCCAAAAAAGAGGAACATGCTAAATGCCAAAGTGCGCAGGATCATGACTATTATGATTGCGAGACAGAGTAAGAAGAACGAATGAGTCACATTTTTTACCATAATGGAAGCAGGTAAACTAATCAAAAATTTTCTTTATCTATAACATTCTGCAGAACCATCATCATTCTCATATGTGAATTGCTCAATTTGCATTGTCTGTTTATGATGTATGAAAAGTATAATAAAGAAATACACAATGTTTCCATTCAACATTTACTTGAAGCTACCTCAACATATTGTGAAGAATCCCTCTTTTTCTTTTTTATATCAAAATTGTACCAAAACATGCTTAAATGAAGTAAATAAATTTTTAGCGCATTTTCCTTAAAGAAAAAGGCGCTACTGTCCGTACTTTGTCCGGCTGTCTTCTTAATAAGTCTTTACCAGAACGGTTTTTCGACAAAATTTTTGTGTTAATCTATTGTTGCCGTCCATGGGACCTATGTTTTGTACTAAATTTAAAAATTTTTCGCCCACTTTTTTATGCTTGTTCAATTTTTTATCGACATTCACACGAGCCAAGTTGATTTTTTAAAAACAATAACTCTTTATGCAGGGATTGTTATTGCATTTTCTTGTGTGAGCACCGCTACTTTTGAGGGTCTTCATTGTCAGTGGTAAAAATTATTTTATGCATAATTGACAGTTTTTTCATCGTTCAAAGTAAAGAATGAAGAGAAAGAAGAAAATTACAATAAAAAGAAGAAAAATAAATTCTATAAACTCGACACAAATTGAAATTGGAGACTGCTGGCGTATAAAAAAGTTCAATATATTACAGTGAGAATTATTTTTAAAATGCTTTAATTTCTGCAATTAAAGTGATTTTAATTTGTGTAGTATCTCTTTTACTGATATATATTAATCGTGACCAAGCAAAGCTCTTGTTTATTTTTGCAGTCTTCCATACATTGTCCTGCCCATGTTAATATGTTAAACTGTTGGCATGTGCAATATAAAAGTTCAAAAAAAATTAATAAATTCAAATCATTTGATTGTAGTCATAACAAAACTGGCACATTTCATTTTGATTTAGAATTTTTACTTCTCGATAACTACCGCTGTATTACCAAAATTTTTTTTGAAAAAGAACGAGATTGAATTTTTGTTGAATTAAAATGTCGTGTATATGTGAATGAGAGTGCAAAGTTGCTAAAAATAATTTCAACGAGAGAAATCAGAAAAAAATGAACAGCATTTTCAACTTTCTTTTTTCTTTCATTCACATTTGCTTTTACACCATTATCAACACCGTTGCCTTACTAATGTAAATTTTGCGATTTTATTCAAATAGTATAATTAATTATTGTGCACCTAGCATAGACAATTAAGATGTTAGTGACTATAACTTAATTACTTGTACAAATAGCAATTCATTTTTCTTTTCTTTTCTTTTTATTATTTAAAAGCTGAATTATAAAACCATAGTAAATATGGTCATCACACTTAAAGTGATGTCAACGGGTAAATTTCTTTTAATGATTTTGCTCATCAAAGCATATTAGATGATGAATGCACGATGATGACGATGAGAGAATACAATTTTTCAAGTGCACCAATTTTAATGTTTCAACTAAGCAATGTACTATACAGATTATATACTATACAGAGTGAGCACGAAAAATTAATAGTTGTAAATTACGCTAAAAAAAAGTTTTTACAGGATTGAAATTTAAAAAAAAATCATAACTTTAAAGAATGAAACTTGTCCAACGCATTGTAAAATTTTTTTTTTCTTGACCTCGGACACATACAAAAAGCTTCAACCACTGTTGATTGGTTTAAGTTAGTAATGGTAGGAATAATCATTTTATTGAATATGATGCTTTCTTTTGATATAAAAGTTAATTCGTATAATATCGATTTTCGTGAAATTCCAAAATACATTTTAATGCAATTTGAGTAGCATGCACTAACACATTTGAGAAAATTTATTAATTGTTGTCCAACAATGCTATATAATTGTTTTGTTTATATATCCATGATACGTGGAATCGCTGTTGCCTGACGATAAACAAGATAAATAAGGAAGGAATCAAATTAATTGTTTGCGTAATATGGAGTCACAGAAAGTTTACATAAAAGACAAAACAATTGCCTTTTACTTTATTCATTTTCAATTTTCCACGTGTTTAAGTCGTGATCGAAAAATGAGTTTTTTATAAACAAAATATGAAAATTTTAATTTAAGACAAATTTTTTTCTTGGATGAGTGACATTTCAGAACTGCTTTCGTCGGTATTATTGAAAGAAGTAAATACAAACAATAATGTCTGGTTCTTCTTCTTCTTTATGAGTTAATGTCTGCACATTTCTTTCGCATCAAAAAATATAAAGGGGGATCAAAATTTTTATAATACATGTTCTGTGAACTCTTTCAGCAACAGTTCATTTCTTGTCTACAAACCAAGCATGCAACTGCGAATGTCTGAAAGAGAAGTGATTGAAAATATTTCGGTTTTTGAATCAGCAATTGCTTTCGGATGAAATTCTCATGATTTTCATATTACTTTAAAACTTGATACGATTTTTAAAGATAAACCACAATGATTCCCCTCTTCATATTTTGCACATTATCAACGTCTGCAAATTTTTTATAATAATTCTTTTTATTCGTTTTTTTCCTATCAAACAAACTCTGGCGTTTTTCATCTTTTACTTATACTTCTTCTTATTCGCATTTTATCCCTGAGACTTAAAACGCATGCCATTCACCTCTTCAGTCTCGCACACATTGTTCTTGTCTCAGTTGTTTCCTTTCTCTCTTACTTAAAAAAAAACAAAACTTAGTTGAACGTTATTTGCTCTTCCTTCTATTCTACCTCTTTTCGTATATAAGTACACATACATATGTGATAGAATAATAAAAAACCAAGTTTTTTGTCGATAAAATTTAATTCATTCTACAAAAATCGAATAAGTAAAAAGAAAATTCTGAAGAAGTCGAAATTGATTCTGAAAACAGCCTCTGAAAAAAACAACATTTATTCGCGTTTGAACACGTTCATTCATGATAAATATTCACATACGTTTATCAAGATATATAAGAATCATATGTGACAAAACTTTGTGGCGAAATATTTCTCTTATTCTTTATTCACATGATTCTAAATAGCACTTTTTAGATATTTTTACATGTCGTTGTTTTACACTGTTGCGAAGTGCTTATATATTCAGAAGGTGGTTGAAATTCTCTTCAAAATGACGTCAATACAACAAATTAATGTGAAAAAAGAGCATAAACATCAAAATCATTTCAGAAGCGTCTTATGAATTTATAACAACGCATATAATAAAATTGACGTCAATTGTCAATGTTTTTTTTTACAAAAGAAAGAAAACCACGCAGTAATTTAACTGATTCGCATATACATAACGGATAATACATAAGTAATTAAATAACAATGGAATTCTCCCTACCTTCATACAACTTTATGTCTTTATGTGAATCATCAAAATTACATTACAAATTTATAAAATTAAGTTAAAATTTTCAATTTAATTTGAAAATGTTTGCGAGCTCTGTTTGTATACATTAATAATCAAAAATTCTTTTGTCTTTCTCATAGAAAAATTTACATATTAAATTGTTCGCGATTCTCTCTTATTTTTTTCTAGGGTTCGGAATTATGTTTTAAATATTTTGTATGGAAAAATCAATAAGAAGAAGAAAATTATGCGCATACTTCTTCTTCTTATCTGCATAATTCCGAACCCTAATTTTTTTTCGTTGTCTATATTTCCTCATTTGTGACGACTAACGACGGAGGCAAATAAATGTATAGATAGAAATAATTTTATACTCTTTTTTACGTAACGCTAGACTTTTGATATTGAACTTTTTTCATTTTTT
>JACWBX010003045.1:25813-50679 GCA_014622435.1 Polypedilum pembai
ATTTTCAATTTAATTTGAAAATGTTTGCGAGCTATATTTGTATACATTAAAAACCAAAAATTCTTTTGTCTTTCTCATAAAAAAATTTACATATTAAATTGTTCGCGATTCTCTCTTATTTTTTTCGTTGTCTATATTTTCCTCATTGAGTGACGACTAACGACGGAGGCAAATAAATGTATAGATAGAAATGATTTTATACTCTTTTTTACGTAACGCTAGACTTTTGATATTGAACTTTTTTCATTTTTTCTTACTGTTACTGTGTAAAAATCATTCAGTCAATCGTTGTGTATAATCACGTAAATATTTTAAATACAAGTAGTGTGCAGTATCGCCAAATAATTTACTGTCAATGTCTACACATATGCGTATTCTTTAGAAAAATAGCAAGCGTTTAATTGATAGATAAAAATTGCTTCATATTGTGATAAGGCAAACAGAAAATTTATCTAGGTAAATTCCAACCATTCACTGACATGTAAAATATTTAAATTCAATTAATATTATCATAAAACATTGTTGAGTGAAGTCTTCTTCTTTAAGCAAGTAGCTAGTATTCTACTTAGATTGAACTTCTTTCATTGACCCACTTTAATATACCAAATGTGGAGATCAAATAAATAAAATAGTTTTCATACTCTAAATCACTTATATTACATTGCCAATATTAAAGACGAATTTGAAAAAAATTTCAATACAATAAAATGTTTTAGGATCTAAATATTAATACAATGAGGTAATATTTATAATATTTCAGCCATTTTTACCATTGAATTATTACATAAAATAATGAAATTAAAGAGGAAGAAGAAAAAAAGGAGAGGAAGTGTCTAAAACATTAATGGCACATTTGCTTCTTAAAGAGCGATGATGACGACGACTACGATACAAAAAAATAAATGGCAGCACAAAAGAAGAACGGAATTTCTCATGATGTTCGAAGAAATTTATAAAATTTTGGGCACTTACCAGAACAATATCCTCCATATATTTATTAGTTTCTTGTGTAGATTTTGAATGCAAGAATTTGCGATATCCTTTTATATTTTTGTGTAGCACTAACGGTTTTATTAACAGTTTTTATTTAAAGTATATTCTTTAGCAAATCTAAACAAAGAAGTATTATACATTTAGACACAAAATTCACTCCACAAAACTAATCAATATTTTTTTCTCGCTTTTTTGCACTTTTTTCAAATATTTTCCAACAAATTGCCCTTGAATATTAGATTTTTTCACTTAAATATAACTTTTATCTTTTTGTTTAATAACCTTTTGTTATCATCAATAAAATATAACACAATTGTGTGAATTAAATTTTTTAGTTGTTGATAGGTTGACTTCCAAATTATTTCTACTCGTTCTCGACCTTTTTCTGCTCGTCTCTCTTTTTCTTCTTCTTATTGCGTTTTCTCCTCTCTCGCACTCGAACAACTTTAAAATTTTTTAGGCTGTAATTTTGAAACTTTGCTATTCAAAATGTTTGAAATTTTGTTTATAAACTGTTGTTTAGAATTTTATTTAACTGTTGTGATGTAGAAAGTGTGAATTTATTGCCTTAACGCTTTAAAAGTATTAATTTTATGGCCGACTTTTTTTTAAAGTAGCTCAAATGCAAAGAGAATTGCTCGCAACATGTTAATAATGCATTTAATTTTTTCATGGATATGACTTTATTTAAAACTTAGCAACAGTCAATCGTTGAGTATGTTTTCTAGCCATTTTTTCAAAATTATTTAAGTATAGATACAATTATTAATTTTCTTTTTTATTTAAACAACGTTTAATAAAAGACATCACACCATAATTTTATTTATGAGGATTTTTTTAGGGAAATTTTTTCATCTCTCATTTATAGAATCACCCTCACAAAATTTTTCATTGTAAAAATTTAAAATTTTCAGAATACTCCAAGTCAATACATTAGTTATAATGGCTATTTTGATATTCACAGTATTTCTTAGAATGACATATTTGTTTGTCTATCGTACTGATAGACATATATATAAGATTAAACTCGATGAATATACGCTAGAATGTTCAAAAATTTCTCATTATCAGGAGCTGCAAAAAAAGTCAACGATGTTCGCTTCTCCTGAACAATTCAAATAAATTTAATTTAAATATCAATTATAATTTTATTAAATGAATAGAAAATTATGAAAGCATTAAATTATTTTGTTGACTCCTTCTTTTTTGCATCGACCAATTCACGAAGGGCATTTTCTTGTTCTTTTAAGTTCTTTTGAAGTACTTCTTTTGATTTTTCACAACTAACAACAACACCTTCCACTTTCTCCTGCTTCAATTTAAGATCTTCTTTGATTTCAGGGACTGAGGAGAGTATAAAACATCTGCCAACTGCTGAATAAACATTCGCATTCTTGCCCAAATCATTGAGTTCTTTTGACGTAAGTTCAAAGCGTTGTTTTGATTTTTTAAGAACCTCTATCTGTGTATCTAAAATTCGTATCTTCTTGGATGTTTCAATTTTATTAACTTGCATTTCAGTAAAAGCCTAAAAATTTAAATTAGATAAAATTTTATTGTGATTTCTTTTTTATATTTTAACCAATTTACCTTTTTCAATTCTAAGTCCATGTTTATGATACTTGATTAAAATCGATTTGAGTGAGTTAAATATATTTTCACAAGCTTCAATGTTTGGCGTAAATTAATCTCTTTAGAAAATAATTATTTCCAATAAAATTTGGAATTTTTATCTCATATGTTTTACAAAAATTAAACTTCAACACACACTGCAGTAGCCTACAATTGATTTGAAAATATCGGTTATTTTATTTCTTTATATTCATATAAATTTAGGAAACAAATTTCAAGCAGCGAGTATCTTGATGTGTGCCTTGGCATTTGAGACTGCAGAAGCGAGTTCCACAAGAAGTACATGTGTATGACGAAGTAAAGCCGCAAACTGCACAAAAATGACGCTGCGGATAAGCAGTAGGAGGTGATTGAGCTGTAACATAATTTGGTCCATTTGGATTCGCTTGACGATCTTCTTCAAGTAATTGCTGGAATGTTTTGCGATATTTAATTCGATAGTAATCTGCACCTCTCGACTTTCTTCCTTTTCTACGTGGATTATTGTCTAAGTTATTGTTAAACTTTGGTATTTTCTTCGACATAACCAGATCAGCGTGTGGATCTTCATGAAAATTGTCTTGTTCAAGAGCTTCTAATGCTTTTCGTGCACGTCTTTTTCTTGTGACATCATCAAGCACTCTCTTCTTTTCTGCATCCTTAATTCTTCCAGACTCACGCATTGACATTTTGAACACTTTGTATTTTTTTTAATTATCTTTTTCATGCAGTGGAAAACTAATACGGTCCATCAAATCATCAATTTTTGCTTGTAATGTCTCAACAATATCAGATGCGATAAACAAATGCTTTTCGTCTAATTCTTGAAGAATAAATTTTCGTCCTAATATCAATTTTTCATCCAAATGCAAAAGAAATTGTTTCATTGCCGGATCACTATAAAAAGTAAAAGAAACAATCTTTTTAGCACACAACCCTTTTCTAGAAATTTCGACATTTCCAACATACCATTCAACTAAAACTCCTTTAAGAACATTTACCATTGCCTTTTTATACAGCCAAATGATGATTATATATAGTTGTCTGCAAAATATTTTATCAAATATTTCTTTATTGTAAACTATACACAAAAGTTTAAAACATAAGGGGGATTTTAGCATTTAAACGAAACTTTTTCGTTAGGTAATGAGCGTTTGCATTTGATAAAGGGTATGAAATTGCGATTTTCCGATTAGGTAAAAAGAGTCGTAAAAGTTTTTAGTATAGAATTTTAAACCAGATTGACTAAACTTCAAAAGTTTTAACTATCACTGTTTGCTTTATAAGCATCAAAATATAATTTGAAATATAAAGAACTACACAGGTAAGAGGTATTTAAAGGAAAATTTTAATATGAAAATTTCTTTAACCTAGTCACTTCGGCTTCTATTTTTTTTCTTTGCTTGTGTGAAATATTAGAGAAACAAAATAAGCGCAAAAATGAGAAATAGAACAGAAATGGTAACTAACACTGGCTCCGATTATGATGAAGATGCTGCTGAGTTTGAACAAGATGATGGTTCTGATGATTGGAAACCAGATCCGGAGGTAATTTGAAAATAATTTCTTTCGAGAAACTTTTCTCTCGATTTTTTCATTTGTGTTAGTATAAATGGCGGTATAATTCGGTTTATATTTCATGTTCGTACTTCTATATAAACTGTTTTATTTACTGTTTTAAAAGATATTGTTAAGTTATATACCATATTTATCAACTAAAAAATTTTTCCTTTTGTATAGGAAAAGAAAGGAAAGAAAGTAGGTGGAAAACGCAAAGCAACAGCAACAAAAACATCGGCGAAAAAGAAGAGATCGCGTAAAGATGAATCTGATGAAGAATCAGAAGAGGAGGAAGAAGATGATGAAGAGTTTGATGAAGACGAAGGCGAAGAAGAAGAGATGGAGACCGTGAGTAATTAATTTTTTACATTATTATTTAATATAAAATAACAAATTTTTAGAGTACAAAATCGTCAAGCTCAAAGAAACCTAAGAAAGTCTCATCAGAAGCTGATGCCCGTAACTTTCCCGATCGTCAAGGAGTGTTCTCCCTTTATGCTTACAAAGGCGATCTTAAAAATGGACTTCGTGCCAACACAAATATTTGCTTGTGGCGTCGAGATGGGCAGTCATTGCTTCAAAAGTATTTACGCGATAAAGATTCTTCAGGAAACTCGATATTTTTCAATTCCTCAATGGTGTATTCATGCTGGGAGGATAGACGCAAAGATGAATTTCTTGAAGTTAAAGTAAAGTGTGTTGCAAGCTCCGGTAAAGATGCATCACGTGATTCAAAAGTCGAATTATTGGATATTGATGGAATTGAGCAGACGTGTATTGACGGCAGATTCCACGAGTTAGATCTGGAACCATACGTGAGCTATGCTGACAAAAAGAAAGAGGAAGACGCTATGAATGGAGTTCAAACGAGCCAAGTTCAGGATGAAGAGGAAGAAGTTTCTGAAGGCGAAGAGTAAAATTATTTTAAACATCCATTAGGATTCATGATAAGATTAAACTTTTTTAAATTAATGTAACTTCTAATATTGAGAACAATTTCATCCGTAAAAATTCTACAGTTTCATATAATACTATTTTAGGATACATCTAATTAAGATGTGTGTATATGTTACCGTTGATATCCTAATTAACGGTATAATCTATATGGAACGACAGTGAGAGTTCAGATTGAACCATAGAACATTCTTTCTAAATTTTACTATCCTACATCTCTCTCTGAAATTGTTCCTTTTTAATTTTTTTTACACTCCATTTTATTATTTTTACCTTTTTTGATTACTTAGTTATACATCAATAAATAAAGTCTCAAAACTATGTGAAAAAATTCATTAAATTGTAAGCTACGGTATGTTCAATGGAGAATAAAACATAAAATATTAAACAAATTATCTTTTATTATGATTATTCAGCATTTTTACTACAACATGCATTTAATTCATAATCATCATATTCATCTTCTGAAGAAGAGCTAGTAGGCCACATGTCTCTGTTTTTTCGCTTCTCTTCAGATTCAGTTAAATATTTTTGTTGCACATCGAGTACTTCTTGACTACTGCTACATTTAGAATATAATTCCAATAATTCTTCATTCAGTTCTAGAAATGAATGACCCCAAGAAAATTTTGATAAATAAAATTTTGCCTCTTTCGTGAAACTACATATCATCAAAACAGCTGCTATTGCCTCAACACATGTCAGTTTGCAAGGTTTTCCGTAGTTGATTGGATTTGCAGCTATCAGAAAAGGTAGTAGACGAGGATGAGGACTTTTCATTTTAGTGAAAGGAATTTCTTCTATCCGAGCCCAACTGCAATCAATTACAGCTATACCATTTGTTTCAATTATAGAGCGGTCTTGAGGAGATATAGTCAGTGTACCGACAGGAGAAAGTACCAATCCTTTGAATTGCTGTCCAAGTTTAAGATTTTTAATGAGTCCAAATTTTAATAATTTTCTTCCACTACATTTTTTTGGATCACAATGATTTAAATCCCACATGGCTATATTAAAACTTGCCATTTCCTCGCTATCAGAAATTTCTTCTGACGAACTATCGCTACTATTTTCAATTTTTAATTCATTGAAATGCTCTGCCATATGCTTTTCATCACGATTATGATTCCTTCCATGCTTTCCTTTTTGTTTTTTATTAAAATTCTTTTGATTTTTAGACATTTTTAGTCAATTTTAAAAACTTTAGTATAAACACAATATTGACATTGAATGTAAACAAGAACAAGCTAAAATCGCTAATTGAAATTTTTTCAAATTTTGATCTGTCTGTAGATGGAAAATTGCTAAAATTTATTAATAATTAATATATTTTAGTGCAATTTTACAAAGTAAAGAATAATTTAATTCATTTAAAAGAAGATTATGATAATTTAAATATTTTTACTTGTTTCAACTGTTTTGATTGAAAAACAACAAGTTTTTTGTTGACATTAAACAACATTTTTTAAAAGATTAAAAAAATCTAAGAACTATGTCCAGAACATTGACATTTGTAACAGGTAATGCAAAGAAATTAGAAGAAATCAAAGCTATATTAGGACGAAACTTTCCATTGAAGATTAAGAGTCAAAAAATTGATTTGCCAGAACTTCAAGGTAATAAACAAGTCAAGTTATATCATTATTTAATCAAGAAATAATAATTTATTTTTATTCACGATAATTAGGTGAAATTGATGAAATATCAATTCAAAAAGCTAAAGAAGCTGCAAAACATGTGAAAGGACCTGTCGTTGTAGAGGACACAAGCTTATGTTTCAATGCGCTTAATTCTCTTCCAGGTCCTTACATCAAATGGTATAAAATTTTTATATCATTAATTTTGCACACACATGTATATTGTAAATATTTTAAAGGTTTTTAGATAAATTGGGACCGGAAAAATTGCCGAAATTGCTTGACGGTTTTGAAGATAAATCAGCGCAAGCAATTTGTACATTAGCTTTCGCAAGAGATGAAAGTTCTGAAGTAATTTTATTTAAAGGAATCACTGATGGTAAACTTAAATACTTTTTATAAAATAACTATTTTTCTATAAAAATTAAAAAATTTTAGGTGTTATTGTGCCGCCAAGAGGTCCTCGTGACTTTGGTTGGGATCCTATTTTTCAACCAGTTGGATATGACAATACTTATGCAGAGCTACCAAAAGAAACGAAAAATGAAATTTCCCATCGATATCGAGCACTTGATAAATTGCGGGAATATTTTGCAAATTCTAATGAAATTTAAATTATACATCTGTTACATGTAAAATTTCAATTAGACAAATTTTGAAAAAATACAGTTAATTTTACAATTCCACTTGGCATACTGTCTGAGTCTATTCTCATTTATTTTGTGAATGTCGTGTTATCGCTTATCATAAATATTGATAAAATACAAACAGCCGGTGAGAACAAATTATACAAAATTTTGCTCAGTATTCAGTGTATATTCGGTGTGTTAAGACCTGGAAATGAAAAAATAAAAAAAAAACATAAAAGGGTTATTAATTGCTGTCTATTTATCTTATCGCCAAGAAATTTTTTTATTGATTATAAAACAAAAAAAAAGTGAATTTTCAAGAACAAAATGCTTGTTTACGTAAGTGTGTATAGGTCAAGATTTGTATATGACAATGATGATATAAGTGCCCCAAAAAAATTTACAACTTTAACAAAATCTTATTTAATTATAATCTCAGTGATAACAAAAATTCCAAGGAATCAATAAAAATCCCCTCCAAAAACAACTAGATAAGATGTAATCGATTCACAACACTTTATTACCAGCTAATTTTCCTTATGTACTCTACAACAACAAAGAGCTATTGTATATGTGATAACACACAGCTCATGAAAAAATATTTTTAAAATGACGAATGAGTGTGCAAAAATTCGATTTTCTTTATCTTTATTTTTTTACTTGTTTTTGCAATTAAATTAATTCCTATTCTCACGATATACACTAAGCGCACATGAAGCTTATCATAATTATATTTTTTCTCATCGCATAATTATATTTTGCGAAATTTTCAAAATTTCATAGGGTGAGGAGTGGATTTGGGTGAAGCCTAAAGTGGATGGCAAAAATGGCAATGGAAATATCTATGAAATTCCATTTGCTGCTAAAATTCAAAGCAGTGATAAAGATAAATTTTTCATTCGTGATGACGATGGACAGGAATTTTCCATAGCAAAAGATCAAGTGAGTTTTATGCTTTTATATCTCTCTTTATAAGTAATGGAAGTGAATTGTCTAGTCATTGATTTTTGATAAAAATTCGCATCCATTAAAATGTCTTTTAAACTCAATAAGTGAACCCTCTTATCAGATTCTCAAAGCAATTCATTCAACATCAAATGAGACTGTTGAAGATATGATAAGCATGTTCGAATTGGAAGAGTATACGATTCTGAGAAATCTTTATATGCGGTACAAAAAGAAGGAAATTTATGTAAGCTACACACATCCTTTTTTACTATTATTTACAAAAGTTAACAATAAGCATTATATCACGTTCTTTAGACATACATTGGTTCAATGTTGGTGGCAATCAATCCTTATGAAATTTTACCAATTTACACAGTCAACGAAATCAATCATTATAAGAATCAATTATCGCATTTGGACTCGCCGCCACACATTTTTGCAATTGCGAATAATGCTTTTAAGGAAATGCTATCGAAGAAACATAATCAATGTATTGTTATTTCAGGTGAAAGTGGTGCTGGCAAAGTATGTAAAGAATAAAAGTCTTTTTAGGATTATTTTCTGATTATTCTAATTTAAATACAGACTGAAAGCACAAAATTGATTTTGCAGTATTTGGCAGCTGTTAGTGTAAAGCACTCATGGATTGAACAGCAAATTCTTGAATCCAATCCAATAATGGAAGCATTCGGTAATGCTCGTACTATTCGTAATGACAACTCTTCTCGCTTTGGTAAATACATTGACATTTATTTTAACGAGAATGGCGCAATAGAGGGTGCAAAGATTGAACACTATCTTTTGGAAAAGTCTCGAATTGTTTCTGCAAGTAAAGGCGAAAGAAATTATCACATTTTCTATGCAATGCTAGCAGGTTTGTCAAAAGATGAAAAGAGAAAATTGGAACTCGAGGATGCAAGTAAATACAACTATCTCACAAGTGGTGGTATAATAAAATGTGAAAATCGCGATGATGCTAATGAATTCATGTCAATTCGTTCTGCAATGAGTGTGTTATCATTTACTGATGAAGAGTTTATGGAAATTATGAAACTTTTAAGTGCCATATTGCATTTGGGAAACATCAAATACAAGGCAATAACTGTGCAAAATTTGGATGCATGTGAAGTTACTGACAATGTGAATATGACGAGAATTGCAAGTTTCTTGGGTGTTCCACGTCATTTACTCAACAATACTCTAACTCAAAAAACAATTTTAGCCCATGGCGAGCGGGTAATATCGAATTTATCTAAAGAGCAAGCTATTGAAGCACGAGATGCTTTTGTGAAGGCGATTTATGGAAAAATCTTTATAATGATTGTTGAGAAGATTAACAAAACCATTTTCAAGGCACTTAAAAAGAAGAATTCAATCGGTGTTCTTGACATTTTTGGATTTGAGAATTTCGACAATAACAATTCATTCGAGCAGCTGTGTATCAATTATGCCAATGAAAATCTCCAACAGTTCTTTGTGAAGTATATTTTTAAACTAGAGCAAGAAGAATATACAAATGAAGGCATTAATTGGCAAAATATTCCTTTTGTTGATAATCAAGAAATTCTTGATATGATTGGTTTAAAGCCAATGAGTATTATGGCATTGATCAATGAAGAGACGATATTCCCTAAAGGAACTGATGCAACACTTGTTGCAAAACTTCACTTGACTCACGCTTCTAAAAGCATTTACATCAAGCCCAAATACGAAAACTCTTCAAATCTTTTTGGCATTCAACATTATGCCGGTGAAGTCGTTTACAATCCCAATGGATTTTTGGAAAAGAATCGTGATTCATTTAATCACGATTTAAAGGAGCTTGTCATGCAATCTTCAAATCGATTTTTACTCAATTTGTTCTCATCTGATGATGCTTTAGACACAACGAAGAAATCAATTACACTTTCATTGCAGTTTAGAAATTCGCTTGAAGCATTAATGAAGACTCTCCTTGCGTGCGATCCTTCATTTGTGAGATGTATTAAACCAAATGATGTTCAACGTCCAAAAGTGAGTAACCAGACTTAAGGAATGTATAAATAATTTGATAAAATTTTAAAATAATTTTTCCTCGTTATCTTCATTTAAAGATTCTTGATAAGTCATTGTGTGTTCGTCAACTTCGTTATTCAGGCATGATGGAGACAGCGAAAATTAGAAAAGCTGGCTACGCTATTCGTCACACCTACAAAGATTTCGTCAATCGTTACCGCTTTTTGGTCAAGGGCATCACAACAAAAACCGATGTAAGAGCAGCAGCCACTAAAATTTGCTCAGAAAGACTCAGTTCATTACCAAATTTTGCACTTGGCAAAACAAAAATATTTTTAAAAGAGCAACATGATAGACATTTGGAGAAAATAAGAAGTGAAATTTATCTTAATGCTATTGCCACCATCCAACGTGGATTTCGAAGAATTATTTTTAAACGATTTATGGAAAAATATCGTCATGCAGCCATTGTCATTCAAAAAAATTGGCGCTCACGAGGACCACGTCAAAGGTTTATTGTTATGCAACGTGGCTTCAAGCGACTTCAAGCTGTAATTCAATCAAGAGAAGCTACGAAAGATTATCAAATTATGAGACAATTGATTATTCTTCTGCAAGCACGTTGTCGTGGCTTTTTGACTCGTCGTGATCTCTCAAACAAGATTTCAGCAAAGTCACATAGAATGATTGAACTCTCAAAGCTTCGTGTGCAAGAGGAGCAAGAGTTAAGAAGTGCAGGTCATCCTTATTGGCAGAAAGAAGCGGAGACACGTTTTCTTTCACGCATGTCTGCTCTCAATAAAGAATTAAAAATTGATAAGGAGAAAAGGATACAAAACCAGTATTCCCATACCATCGAGGATGATGATAAAGTGATTGACGATGTTTTCAGCTTCCTCACTGAACTTCAAACGCCTGTGATGCGACCAAAAACAACATTAAAGACTCGACATACGCCAACATTTAAAGTAAGCAAGATGATTTCTTATCTGGAACAAAGAAGTAGGAATTTAAAGCCTATTCCATCTAAATTATTATCGCGACCAGTCAATTATTATGATTCAACAACACGACTGTAGTAATTTTATACATTCATCAAAAAGTACACATCATTACAATGCACAAATCACTTTATTATTTACTGTTTTATTACCAATCATTAAATTAAAAATCCTGAATGAATCATCATTTTATAGTATACTTTACACATACACCACTCAATAGACAAATTAAATAAAGAGAAAGAGCCAAAACAGATACATTTAAAGCGCACTATCATAAAAAATCATTTTGTTGTTCATTATTGATGTTGGAATGGATTAATAAAAAATGCAAGATTTTGCTAGGAGAGAGATTTTTTGAGTTGATATTCGAAATTTTCAGAAAAATTTTCTTATGAAAAAAAATTTAAGCTCAAATCACTCTCATAGTAAAAAAGATTTCTTTTATGACAGAAATTCTTGTACATTTGTATTATCATGTCCAATCACGCGAACATTTAAACATCAACTGTCTTTTTCATATCTTTTTCACTCACATAAAAAGAGCAAGAGGAAAAGATAAGAATTGTATGATAAGAAGAACAACACAAAAAGGAGCGTGTTGTTTATCATCAATTATTGGTGGGAATTAATCAATTAATTTGTACCGATTATTTTGTTGTTTCAATGTTGTGAAAATCTACACACACACTGATTGCAATCATAGACACAAACACAAAATCAGATAAGTGTTTTGTCATTGTTAAAGAATTTAAAAAAACTGCTCTTCATTTTAATCAGGATGGCGAAACAACAACAGATGATTTGAATTCTTATAATGAGAAAAATGAACCGATTCCAATTCAACAAGCTGTAAAAAGATATAAAGAAGACCTCTCGGAATACTCTTTTCAAAAGTTTGCTGCAACTTACTTTGCCATTAACGTTTCTTATCAATATAGCAAGAGAAGCCTCAAAAACTCCTTACTAGACATTCCATTGACACTTCAAGTGCCAGCTCAAGCACTTTGGATTACGATTCTTCGATTTATGGGTGATATGGGTGAAGCGAAATATGAAAATGACGATGAGGACGTGAAAAAGTATGCACGACACAACATTATGCAGAAGTTTGCTGCAACTTTAAGTAAAAACTCATCGATGTCGAAAGAATTTCAGGGAATCCTTAAAGGAAAAACTGAACAAAAACTTTTACATGGTACGCTCCGCAATAAGAACAAACTTTCTCGTGAGTTTATACAACTTGTGCAGAAGAACAATGACTTGCATCATTATCAAGAGTGGATCAACACACGTAGTAGTCACCTCGATAAATTGCACTTTATAATCGGTCATGGTATTTTGCAAGAACAATTGCGTGATGAAATTTATAGTCAAGTGTGTAAGCAATTAACAAATAATCCCAATTCAATTTCATTCAAAAAGGGCTGGATACTCTTGTCACTTTGCATTGGCTGTTTTCCACCATCAAGCAAATTTGAATTGTACTTGAGACAATTCATTCGATGTGGCCCTACACTTTATGCACCCTACTGTGAAAATAAGTTAGATCGTATGATGCAAAATGGCGTGAGAAAACAACCACCTTCATGGCATGAACTACAGTCTTCAAAAACAAAGAAACCTATAGTTGTCACAATTAATTTTATGAACAACACGTCTGTGCAGCTTGAAATTGATTCCGCAAGCACATCTGAAGAGATTTGTCTGTCAGTTGCAAAGGCTATCAACTTAAGAGACCTGCTGGGATTTTCGCTTTTCATAACAATCGCTAATAAAGTTATGACACTCGGATGTGAGCATCAATTTGTTTTTGATGCAATATCAAGATGCGAACAATTTGCTAAAGAGCAAGGTATTGTAGAACGCAGTGTGAAATGGGAGTTATTTATACAAAAGGAAATGTTTACACCATGGTATAATCCAGCAGATGATCCAATTGCAACTGATTTAATATTTCATCAGATCGTTAAAGGAATTCATCTTGGTGACTATGTGTGTACAAATGAAAATGACCTGGCAATGATTATGGCATTGAGGTATTATGTTGAATACGGTGACAAATATGAGAAGGAGAAGATGTTATCGAGACTACCCGAGTATCTGCCAAAAGCAATTTATCGTAAAGAGACTGCAGCACAATGGGAGATTTTGTCATCGAGTGCTTTCAAAAAGTGTCGCTGTGTAAATGAAAACTTACCTCAAGTGGCAGCTAAAGAAGACATTGTATTTTTTGCTAAAATAACTTGGGTTCTCAAATTTTCACGATTCTTTGAGGTTCTGAGAATTGATGAAGAGGAAGCTAATGAACAAAGTGTCATTATATTTGCAATAAATTGGTCGGGTGTTTATTTGATTGACAATCAAGAGCAGGTGCTGCTTGAACTTTCCTTCGCCGAAATTTCAAATCTTACATTTAAAGAGTCGGATGATGAAAATTCTTACGATACATTCACTCTCTTTACAATCACAGGTGAAATGCTTAAATTTAAATCACTTGAATCATCAACAATTTTCAAGTGGCTCAATTATTTGCTGACTCAGTTAAAGAAAAAATCATTCTACGCCGTTGCAATTCAAAAATTTTCAAAGATTGTGAGCGAAGAAGAGAAAACGGATGATGCTTATCTGGAATTAAAGAAAGGAGATTTGTTAAAATTGGAGCAACCAGGGGAAATGATTTTGAACTCAACATCATTGTGGGCAACAGGAATAATAAAGGATAAGAAAGGTTATTTTCCTATTGACTCAGTAATCATTTTACCATGCATTATGGCACCACGCAAGGAGATTGTTGAACTTTATGCAAAGGATGGCAAGAAACATGTCATACAGCAAAAGAGTAAATACAATACACTGCAAAGACAGAAAATGCACAATTTAAAACGATATGCACAAGAACATTTCAGACCAAATATTAAGTAAGTAAATATTATAGAAAATTTTTATAGTTTTATAACTTTATAATATTTTATTAGAATTGCGAGTGCGTTTGGAACAATAAACACATTGAGACGACAACATCGAGAGCTTTATTATTATTCACGAGATCCAATTAAAGCACCATTACTGATGAAGCTTCAAGGCGATAGTGACAGAATAAATAAAGCTATTCAAATGTTTATATTTATTATGAAATACATGGGTGACTTGCCGCAAGCAAAAAATTCATTATTCAATACCGACGAAATTTTTGGACCTGCTATGAAGGACGAGATTCTTCGTGACGAATTGTTTTGCCAAATAATGAAGCAGTTGACAGAAAATAATATTGCATCGAGTGAAGAGCGTGGATGGGATTTATTGTGGCTCGGCTGTGGCATTATGGCACCTTCACAAGGTTTGCTCAAAGAATTACAAGAATTTTTAAAGACACGTCCACATCCTGTTGCAAAAGAGTGTCTTCAAAGATTGCAGAAAATTATCAAGAGTGGAAATCGAAAATACCCTCCCTATATTGTTGAAGTTGAATCCATTCGTCAAAGGACAATTCAAATTTACCATAAAATTTATTTTCCTGATGATACTGATGAAGCCTTTCAAATTGAATCATCCACAAAGACTCGAGATCTCACTGATGCTATCACAAAAAGTTTCAATATGAAATCAAGCGTTGGTTTCAGTCTATTTGTGAAAATCACTGATAAAGTAATTTCGGTGCCTGAAAATTACTACATTTTTGATTTTATCTATGAATTAGTTGATTGGGCTAAAAGTCAAATGCCATTGAGAAATGATCAGCCTATTCAGTTACATTATCAACTCTTTTTCATCAAAAAATTATGGATTGATTTCACACCAGGCGTTGATTCTGTTGCCGATGAGAGTTTTTATTTTTATCAAGAGCTTCCAAAGTATTTAAATGGATATTACAAAGTAAATTGAATATTTTTAAACAGAATTTCGTATAATTCATATTTTTTCATACAGATTTCAAGGTCAGATGCAGCCAAACTAGGTGCTTTAATATACCGAGTTCATTTTGGAATGGATAAGTCAAAGTTTTCAAATCATCAAGGACTCTTGAATATGCTTGTGCCAGAAGATTTAGCGAAGGAGCAGAAAATTGATGAATGGAAAAAGCAGATAACAAATATCTATTCAAGACAAATGGGTGTGTAACCTTTTTTCCCAGTATTAATTTCATGACATTTTCTCATGGCATTCTGAATTTTAGAACTCACTGAAAGTGAATGTAAACTGGAATTTTTGAAATTCCTTCAACAGCAGCCTACATTTGGATCTACTTTCTTTGTTGTTAATCAAAAGACGATTTCAAGCTATCCAATTCAAGTTCTTATTGCCATTAACCAAAAAGGCTTTCATATTATTGATCGTACTAAGAAGGTAAAAATAAATTTTTCTTTTCTTCTCTTTTCTTTATTTAAATTTAATTTTTAAATATCTCACAGATAATCCTCAAGTCCTACTCGTATGTTGAAATGAGCTTCTGGAGTTCTGGAAATACTTATTTCCAGATAACATTTGGCAATATGATGGGCGGAACAAAATTGCTCTGCGAGACCAATCAAGGATACAAATTGGACGACTTATTATCTTCATACATTCAGTATTTAAATTCAAGTACCAAGTTGGTTCAAGTTGATTTTCCAAACACAAATGTTAGCCTTACAATTCAACAGTAAACTGTCATGTGTCTAAAAATGTAATAAATATAAATAAAATTTTGCCAGAGCAACGAGAATACAAAAATAAATAAATCTGTCGACATACATATCTGACTTTGCATGTGAAAATTAAAAATTCATGAAGTTTCTTCATTAAAAATTCAAAGAATGAATTCAAAATTAATCATGTCCGTTGAAATCTCCTTAAAAAAGTTCTCTAGTGACATTGAAAGAAGCCGAAAATTAAGCGACTTTTTTTAAATCCTGACCTTGATTACTGACTTTTTCTATCATTGCATGATGATTTTGTACGTCTTTAATTGCCATTAATAATATCATTATCATGTGTGCAATGAAATCGTCATTAAAACTTGACGATAAAACTCAAACGCATGTCCATGTTCACGTTTAGTTTGAATTAATCTTACTTCGAGTTAACAACTAAAAATTCAAACCACAATAAAACATGGGTCGCATTGAAAATAGCACAGCAAGTGCTAGCAAAGCATTTAATTCATTTGCAAGGAATTCGTCATATGTTATTCCAGGAATTTATGATTTAGAAATTGAGGATACTAACTGGGTTCTCACATCTTCATTTATAATTTTCACAATGCAAACAGGTGATTTTTATAAATTTCACAAAAATAATTTAAATTTTATAATTATGTAAAAATACAAAAAGGCTTTGGTATGCTCGAAAGTGGATGTGTTTCAGTGAAAAATGAAGTTAACATAATGATGAAAAATATTGTAAGTATTTTATGATTTTGAACTGAGTAAGAAAAAAAATGGAGTAATTCGCTCCCGAATGAAAAGCTATGAAAATGGTAATTTTTAGAAAGCAGCCCAAAACATAATTTTAAACAAAAAATCTTTTTAATGAAGATTATTTTGGTTTTTGTTCAAGGTTGATGTAGTTTTAGGAGGGTTCACATATTGGTTATTTGGTTATGGAATGTCTTTTGGAAGAGGAAGTTTTTCAAACCCATTTATTGCAATTGGTGATTTTTTAATTGATCCAGGTAAAATTTAGGTCTATTTAAAAATATTTCTATACAAATTTGAAATTTCAGGTGTCGATGACCCACTAATGGGGCAAATTTTTGCGGCATTTCTTTTTCAACTTTCATTTTCAACAACAGCAACTACAATTGTTAGTGGAGCAATGGCTGAACGCTGCAATTTCAAAGCATATTGTCTCTTTTCATTATTGAACACTGTTATATATTGTGTACCTGCAGGCTGGGTTGTTAATAGTCTGAAAATGAAATAGAAAAAATATTGAACTATTTTAAAATTTATAGGTTTGGGGTGAACATGGATTTTTACATGTATGTTTAATATTTCAATATGACAACTGCATATTAAAATATTTTTTTCTGATTTTCAGAATTTGGGTGTTGTTGATATTGCAGGTAAATTAAAAATTTTTATGATAATCAATTTTGAATATTTTCAATTAAAAAACTTTAGGAAGTGGTCCAGTTCATTTGATTGGCGGTGCTTCTGCATTTGCATCAGCTGCTATGCTCGGTCCACGTTTGGGCAGGTATTTTAAATGAATTATATAAGAATAGGATGTATAACTCATCTTATCGTTTTCATTTTCTAGATATTCAAATGGGACTGCAGCGTTACCATTAGGAAATCCAGTCAATGCTTGCATGGGTAAACTTCTTTCCTTTACATTTTTAAATATTCATCATTTAATTAATTTTGTAAATATATCTTACGTTCAAGGTCTGTTTGTGTTATGGTGGGGATGGTTAGCATTCAATAGGTAATAAATTAAAGCAATTTCACAATACATACCAATAGAATTAATGATTTAAATTAAAATTTTCACCTCAATTAGCGGTTCGACCTACGGTATATCAGGATCAAAGTAAAGCCACGTCATTTCATTCATTTTTGATTTATATTCATTGACAGAGCTTTTGAATGTCATTTACAGATGGATTTATTCAGCAAGAGCAGCAGTCATGACAATGTTAGCCTCATTTGGTGGAGGTTTTTGGTAGGAAAAATTATTGATTTATTTTTTCAAATCATTGTACGTTTACTTGCTCTATTTAAGGTCAGTCATGTATTCGCTCTTTAAAAATGACGGCAAAGTGGATATTTTGGATTTAATTAATGGGATTTTAGCATCATTGGTGTCTGTCACTGCTGGTTGCTTTCTCTATCATGCATGGGAAGCAATTTTAGTTGGTCTTATAGGCTCCATTTTAGTTACATTTCTTACGCCGATATTTGATAAAATGGGCGTTGATGATCCTGTTGGAGGTTGGTAAAAACATTTAAAAATAAAATTACTAAATATAATTTCATTTTATTAGCTTCTGCTGTTCATGGACTAGGTAATATATAATCACTGTACGTTAAATTAAAAATTTAATATGTTTTTTTTAATTAACATTACTCAATATGCACATGTTTTGATGTAACATGAATATGAAGGTGGCATATGGGGAGTTATTGCTGTTGGACTTTTCTCGGATAATCCAATACCACTCGAAACGACAAATGGTCGCAAAGGACTACTTAAAGGAGGTGGTTTCTACATGTTTGGAATTCAATGTCTAGCTGCACTCTGTCTCTGCAGTTGGGGAATTCTTTCAACATTTGTGTTGCTGTGGGTTATTAATAAGATTGTGCCTATTCGAATGGATCCAAATGAAGAGTTGCTTGGAGCTGATTTAGTCGAACATAAAATCAATCATCATTCAGTGAGTTCAATTGATAATATTTTTTTCCAATTCTTACTAATGTTATTTTTAGATTGGAATATCAAGAGCTTTGTCAGCTTTAGTTCCATTGAAAGTAGACTTACATGAGTTAATGGAAGTTCCTAAAATCGGTCGTAATCCAGGACATGACAATTGTGTTGAACAGATAAGAGTGAGATTATTGTTGATTATTTATTTCTATCCTCATTATTTCTAAGAAATTCCAGCAACATTACAAAGATGACAATGATGAATGGTCACCATCTGAAAAATCGCCTACACGAAAACCACAAAAGCGAAAGAGTAAAACAACATTTCCAATTAAGAGTGGCAGTTCTGGGCGGAGAAGACAGTCACGTGGATTTACATTCAATAATAATAACATTTCATTTGAAGGAAACCATAGAAAATCCTTAACATTCAAACGTGGTCACATCATACCTGCTGAAAGAGACAGCGTCATAAATCGAAATGAATTTATACCAACATTATCGAGACAAATTGATCGAAGAAATTCGCAATATGCTTGGATTGATTAAAAAGACATTATAAAGATTTTGAGTAATTTTTTTGTTTATTTAACATTTAATAAACAATCTTTTAATGTGTAACTAAAATCTATCTATAATCATTTCACTTTTTTTCTCATGGATTTTTTTATAATAATCTGTCACATCATTTTTCTCATAATAATTATTATTCTTTTTTGTCATAATCATAATAAATGTGATCTTTTGTGTAATAAATAATCATATATTTTTATAATAATTTTTATAGTTTTTGTTTACGTTATTTCTTTGCAAAGCTTTTGCAACTCAACATTATTTTTTGTTACATTTTCACCATTTTCTTCTTATGTAATATACAGTGCATGTACCGTAAAACAAAACTCATTCGTAAAGTATACCTTGGAAAATTTATTAAAATTTTTACCAAACACGTCATTATCTTATTTAATTTTCATCGCAAACAAAGGAAGAGAAAAAGACAAAGTTGGGTCTCTTATTCACTTTTCGTTAGTTTTTTTTTGGAATAATAGAACAATTTTTAAAGATGAATTATCTTAATTTTTTATAGTCGTCTTTGCTATTAGAATATTATCTTTTGGTATGATTTTTATGTTACATAATATAGGTTTGATTATATTTCACTTGTATGCAATGAAAGAGTGAAATTTTCACATTTCTTTTTATTTAAAATAGTAGAGTCCGAAATCGTTTTTTGACTAACTAAAATTCAACTAATTTTAGTCGAATGAAAATAAAACACTAACCGAACAAATTTTAGTTGACAACAATTTTAGTCGAATAAAATTTATTTTATAAGTAAATAAAGTAAATTTTAGTCGGTTAATTTGATCGTCTAAAAATCAACTAAAATTTAACCGGTTAAAATTTTCGGTCAAATTTCAACTAAATTTTAGCCGATTAGTATTTTATTTTTAATCGACTAAAAATTAGTTGAATTTTAGTTATTCAAAAAAGTTTTCGGACTCTGTGAAATACATAACAATGACAGCGAATCTGATCACTTTTAATTTCGTTTGAAGATTAAACTAATAAAGAAACGCTCGAAAATTTTGGTTGCGATAGAAATGTGAAAAGGATCAAGAATACAGATAATAGAATTGATGCATACATGAAAAGTGAGACAACGTGTGTGTTTTATTGATTATTTGTTTGATAAGAAATGCAAGAGATAATAATTATGACTTTTCTTTCTTATTCATGCTCTCAAAAATAACACAAAATACCTTAAAGATAGAAAATATAAACAATTCGTAGGAAAAATGAAGCTTTGATTTTTGTCTAATTAAAAATTGAAGAAAGATTTAGAAATAAAAACAGTCGAAGCATATTTTAAAAAACATTCAGCCATTCATAATTTGTTTGTATTTACTTTTGCACTTTACATGGATGATTATGATGATAAAATAAATTAATGTTTATGTTTTTTTTATCTATTAATATTATGTTGCATATCGTTAAAGAGGATAATAAGAGTTATCATGATAAATTGTACATGCTGATTTCATTTCGAAAAACATTTTTAGTTATTTTTAATTATTTGTCTCTTCTTACTCGTGATTTTTTTTCATTACCATTTCAATGCTTGCATGCGTAGTCTTTAATGAAATGGACATAAAGGAAGGAAATTTATATTTGTTTAATACTTTTCACTTTTCTTTTTTTACGGGAGAAAAATTTTATCGTAAAAAAAGAGATCGTCATGAGCTAACAACTAAAAACCCAGGAATGGAATTTGGGAATGTGTGTGTGTGTGTGAATGTTTGAATATGTGTGTATTGAGTTCTCAATTTATGAAAAATGATATAATTTTGTTTCAAAACTACTTAATTTATGGATTATCGTACGATCACCTACTATTCATTACAGCGAATAATCATCATTTTGTTTTGCATCATTCTATCATTATTTTAAATTTTCTTAATATTCTTTTTAATAAGAGCTGAATCAATATACAATTTGAAACTATTCAATTTTTTTTTAAATATTTCATTTTAATTTTTGCTTCGATTCACTGCACAATTTACCTTTTCATTTTGGTGTATAATTTGGGATTTTTTATTCATTAACTTTTATTATGTTTACTATATAAAAAGGAAATTATTCAATTTTTAAAAGCTCAGATGAATGGACGAATGTAATAAGTTCGTTGCTATTAGAATTTCAACACATTTGGAAAATTCACAATTCTCCAATTTCATTCGTCCATTGACATATCCTCGCTTGTTTTCAATTTTTATTAGTATATCATTATTTTATTATTGTTCACTTGGACAACTGACGGGAATTGAAAATTAAAATAAACATTCAATGTTTCAAAATAAAATGATAGAAGATGAATTTTGCATCGATGCGCAGTTCACTTTTTATATTATATATATATTTTTATTTATATTCAGAGGCAATTTTCTTTCTTTTTTGTCTAAACGTATCAACACTGGACATAATAGAATCAAAGGAAATAAAAAAAATAAAAAGTAAAATTGTTTACTTATAACTTTTTGGTTGATTTCTAAAGACCCCTGAACATTTTTAGTTAAAGTTTTTAAATTTTCTTGTCCTCACTAAATATTAAAAACTTAATATTCAATGTATATATATATAATATATGTGTTGCGTGTGTGTGTGAATGGCAAAAATGTCATAAAATTTTTCATCATCATTTTTTATATCGCACTAGATTTATTTTCTCACTTTTCTTTTCTTTTTTTATAAATTATTGATATATTTTTTCATTATTTATATAGAGATTTTTTTAAAAGTTTTTTATATAATTTTTTATTAGTTTTGGAAAATATTTTCAAGAGAAGAATTTTAGTTTAGGGATGATGAGGGTGAGAATCGGAAAGCGGAAAGAACTTTATGTTTAGGGAAATTTTTCTGATGCAGCAGAGAAAATTTTTGCTGTTTGTTTTTAAAGATTTTGTTTCTAAAATTTAAATTTTCTTCTTTCATTTAAAACAGAGCTTTTGGAAATTAAGAAAATTTCTTTTGTTTAAGCAACAAACAAGATTTTAAAATTTTCTTCAAATTTCAAGTAAAAGTTTTTATTATTTTTTGCATAATCAGAATATAACATTTTTAATCGAAAATTTAATTATTCAAAAAATTTTTGATTAATGCAGTTGGTCTTTTAATTTTATAACGTGTCACATTCTGATCGATGCTTTTCCCGTCATTGTTGTTCTATTATGGCAATTTTAAGCACTTTCCTGTTTTTTCTCATATTATTTCTTTCTATGTGCATTTTAATGGTTTTGCACATAATCTTTGATCAATTTTATACTGTTTTATTATTATATTTTGTATGTATATATATAGTAAGTATTTATATATATAGAATTTATCTTGAAAATATTATCTACGCACATCATAACATTATCATCATCATTTTATCAATTTCATCTTTTTTCTACGCTCACTGGTATGTTTGTGTGTCACTGTGTTCTCATTCAGGTTTTAGTGCGTACTGGCTGCAGCAGTTTACTTCTTATCACCCGGCATCTCTTCTTCTGGATCTTTAAGCGTGTGCCATTGAGCAATAGGTCTCCTCGGGGATGCAAGCATATCTGACCAGTGCCTTAATTCAGTGCCAGATGCATTATATCCCAGAACTACCTTCCCAATTGGCTCAGATGTACCGATCCTGTCGTAATCGACAACCGTTACAACCAAATTCACTTTCTAGAAATTACCATTTGAAATGGGATGCAAAAAAAGAAATGAACAAGGAAAAATCCATTAATCAAGTTTATTAGTTTTTAGTCTGAAATTGTTGATTAACACGCAAATTCTACTTTGCGCATTAAAACGATTTCACTACTAATAGATAGATTATTAATATATATTAGAAAGATATCTATATATTAGATAAAAGCTGTAAACATAAAAGACACACAATTATTTACACACTAAGTTTATATATTATATATATTAGACACATTATTAGATATAGACACATCATATGTTATGCTGTTAAGTTTGTTAGTTGGATAGAGAGTCAAAAGGAAAGTAAGTAAATAGAAGAAGGTAGGAAAATGTCTTACCTCAAAAATAAATCATTCTTTAAAAATAATCATTTACATACAATTTGTGGATAAAGGTGTTAAACGGATGTCGTTTAGTTTGGGAATAGTTTTGTTTGTTTTATTTCTTTTTGTAAGGTTATAAAGAAAAGGAAAATCTCTACCATTATCATATGTTTCAAGGCGCCAAAATCTTTCTTTTCACATAAATTCAATTTGAGTTTACGTGCCGCTGAAAAGTCCGGTTTTCCTCTGAGTCGTCCATCAATTGCACGATGATTTGGCGTCAAATGAAACATATGATAAGCTTAAATCAATTTTTTTTAAATTTGGGATTTGTTTTCAAATTGGAAATTATAAGTTTATAAGAAAAAATAAAGCTTTTTTAAATTCAAAAAAGAGTTTTGAATGAAGTTGTTCATTTGTATAATTAATTGTAGAAACCATTCATTTAAATTAAAATTTCAAATTGCATTAATAAAGTCGTGTTAATATAAATAACTATTCACTTTACATTAATTAAAACGTGTAAAGCGAACCCAATTGTAAGTTTAATACAATAAAACTTATTTAATCAGCAACTACTATTGTTAAATGGAGTCAACTTATCTGTATATAAATATATATTATTGCATATCAGGGTGAAATTTAAATATAGACTTTTTCTATTACGTTGTTTTATCTAAAAATAATTTCTTGTCACCATACAAAACTATTCAAAATGAATTTCAATGGTGTTCTAATTTTAAGACACTGGACATTAGTTGGAATTTAAACTTATTATGATTAGAAAGTGATGGAAAAATATTTAATTCTAATTTTGCCTCTTTTTCTGACAATTAGTATTTTATAATAAAATATTCTTTGTATAAATTAAGTTTTATTGTTAAAAAAAGAAAACTTGAGGAAAATTTTTAATTATCCACACATTTTTAGAGTTGAGATCAAGTTATGTTTTAATAAAAATCAAAAAATAAATTTTAGAATCAACAAAGTTGTCTTTTTAAAAAAATGATTTTTAAGTTATTGAACAAATTCATTCAATTTTAAAATAATAAAACATTTTATCGTCTAGTTTTGAAATTTCTCTATTTGTAAATTTCTGTTAAATTAATAAAGCATTTTATTAAAAGATATAGAAAGTACACGACCACGGATCGGAGTACTTAAGCGCATTTTTGTCGCCGCAGATCAGTGTTTATTAACAAATCACAAAATTAACAGATTCGTTTCTAATCAGAAGCTTCATTTAAAATAAATTTTTTTAAGTCTTTTAATGCAATTCAGGTTTTCAAATTCATATCGAGGATATCTTCCATGGTTTTTAAATTTGAAATATTAGGATTAAAATGAAAGAAAATTTTCAAATTGCAAATTTGCTATTTAAAACATCGTTGTTTTGTTTTTATTTTCGAAAATAGAATTAAATTTATGAAAGTGTGTCGAATGTATTAATGCATTAATCGACTTATTCTTTTAATTTTGCTTTTAATAAAATATATTGATCTGAAAATAACGGTCAAGTCAAATTCAAATAAAAGATGCGAAAAAATGCGTCGACGAAAAAATCTTAGTAACCAACGAAAAAATTTTTTGTTTACATTTTTCAATATGGAAATTTTGTTT
>JACWBX010003046.1:0-66017 GCA_014622435.1 Polypedilum pembai
TCGATCATTTTAACCGACTAAAATTTAGTTAGTCAACTTTAACCGACTAAAATCAATTTTAGTCAATTAAATTTTAATTTTAGTCGACTAAAATTGATTTTAGTCGGTTAAAGTCGACTAACTAAATTTTAGTCGGTTAAAATGATCGACTAAAAATCAACTAAAATTTAGTCGGTTAATTTGATCGACTAAAAATCAACTAATTTTTAGTCGGGTTAAAATACCAACTAAAAATCAACTAAAATTAACCGGTTAAAATCTTCGACTAAAATTCAACTAATTTTAAGTCGATTAAAATTTTCAACTAAAAAACAACTAAAATTTAGTCGATTAGTGTTTTATTTTTAATCGACTAAAAATTAGTTGAATTTTAGTTAGTCGCGACTAAAAGATAAAACGGTTTCGGACTCTGCTTTAAAGGTATATGATACTTGATTTAAGTATCACTTCCACATTTTAAAAATACGACAGGATAATATTTTTATAACCAACTTTTTCTCTATTGCAAATAGAGCTGCTTCTTAATCAGTACATGCCGAGAAGACATAAAGAACAGTGAAAGCGAAAACGCCCATATTTTTTTTCAACAATAATTGAGAGGGAATTTTTTTCTCCTAAATTAACCTTTCATCAAGCAAACGAGCAAAAAAAGAGCATACAAGTAGAATTTTAAAATGAGAATCAAAATAAACTGCACAAAAAACAACTCGTATATTTTCACTTTGATCTTTTCATTGCAAAATGTTTTATTAAACTCTTTTTCTTTGTATGGTGTATGTTGCTCAAGTATCTTTTAATTTTCTACATCTGTCAAATTCATTACTATGATGATGATGACAACAAAAGAAATAGAAAATTTTAAAGTATAAAAGTTTCAATTCTAGTTAAAATTTATTCAATTTCCTTTACTGTCTCACAAAGACATAGGAAAAAAAAAGTTTTTTTCCCTTTTATTTTCAATTTCCATTTCATCCTCGCGATTTACAGAAAGAGCAACAAAAAATAATTTTAATATAAAAATACAGTAAGTGAAAAAATTTCATGCGACATTTCAAGTGCCGTATGCAGATGTGTACTTTGGTTATAAGCGTCAACATTAATATTCGAGTATGCTTTGTGATATGTCATGACAAGAATTCATAACAATTTCGTTATTTTAGGTATATATACATGTGCATGTATCTATTCCACCTTCATTCTCGCCTCTTTCTCTTTCTCTCTCTAACCTTACTCGACATTCTTTATTCAAGTCTTTATCTGTCAAATCAGATTATCCTTAATTTTATTATTTTTTCCGGCATTTTTTCTCTCTTCCACTCTCTCTTTTACTTAGTTTTGTGTATTCTTTTTTCCATGACAATGACAACAACAATGATGATGATAATGAATTGAATGTATGTCTTTGTGTCTTCATTTCCTATAGAAAACCATCAATGATTATTGTGAGATTCATATTAAAGTTAAGTTAAGCTTTTTCATACAAAAAAAAATATCAATTTATTCTAATAGAAATAAAAAGGAGTCTCGATAATTTTCTCAAACATTTAACTCATAAAATATGAATTTATAAAAAAATTATGATGATGTGCTTTAATGCTTTATTATTGACAAACGACATGATGAAAAAGAAGAATAAATAAAATTTTCTCTTTTTCCTACTGAATTGATAGTAGAATGAAGGAGGAGAAGAGAGGATCAACTGACTGGTTTTATTCGACATATGACGAAACATAAATCATAAATGTGGAGTCTATGTTGATGCCATTTTGATGATTTTTGTGTATATAAATTTCTATTATAATAAAATACACTCATACATACATGTTCATCATATTCATAAGTGATTCATTTGCTTGTGTCAAATCTTTTTTTCAATGGAAGGCATGACATTTCAATGATAATTTATTGTCATGTAATGCGAGCGTGTAATGACATTTTATGGAGACACGGTCATACAGAAAATCATTTGGCATTTGATTCAAATGTTAACTGTAAGACTGTGTCTTTGTTTATGTCACAAAACATCAAGTTTCATTATACCATGACGCTCATTATGCAGGATGTAACGTTTTGTTTGCTTACTGACCAAACGATGAATAGATTGAAAGAACAACGATAAATTCATAGAAATTAATTTTGACACTGCATGTAAGTATAATAGTTTTTTTTAGTTGCAATCTCGTGGAAAGGATAACGTGCTGTTCTGTCGGTAAAGCAGAAAAATAAAAGTTTTCTGAATAAGCTTTAAAGCTTTCAGGAAGAAGCTTTTTATTCCTGTTTCTTCGAATACTAAAAGCTTTTAAAAACTTTTATCAAACTTTTTCGTAAATTCGAAAAATGAGCTTTTATGTGAAAGCTTTATTTGCAGCTTCCTTGGTTGATGAAAATCTTTTTTAGAACAATTCTTGAAATCATTCATAAACAGAAATTCATGCGAGTAAGTTGTTTATATTAAAGCGGATTTTTTTTATTCTTTAAAAAAGAAACTGTGATCGCATTTAGATTTTGTGTGAGAATTTTTTAAGAAGAATAAAATTTGTGACTGTGAAAAAGAAAACTTACCACACTAAAATTTTAGTTCTTGAATAAGGTATTCATTAGAAAAGGATCGATTTGAAAATTCATGCGTAAATATGTGGGCAAAGTAAAAGTAAATCAAATCAATTGAAATCTGAGATGCACGTATGATTATGGTTTTGAGAAGCAAAATTTCTAAGCCAAGAAAGTTGTTATTGAATATGTAAATTTTTAAAATGACAAAACAAATTTATAATTTTATTATTTTTCTTTAAACATGTCACCAAAATTTTTAAACAAGTCATTCAGTTGAGAACCTTTTTTAATATATATTCATGGTGATAACGTAAACGTAGACTAATATTGAAATTCAGAGTTTCGCCATTAAAAGTAATTTCCGAATTGCGAAAATCCATTAAGTTGTCTGCGCGTGAGAATTTCACACATCCCTTGACTTTAATAAGAACAAATGGAAGTGCGAAAAATTAAAATTACATGTATAAATAACTTTGCAAATCGCTTTTTGCGAAGGTATAAAAGGAATCTAAAACTATTATGATAATTCACTATTTCTTTCTTTTTCTATATTGTTCTGTCACGTTCACTGAATTTTATCACTAGACCGAGAAGGGAAGTAAAAGTAAATTTATGAATTTACCTGAAGTAAGAAGACGAAGATAAAACAGAACGCAAAAGAAAAATAATGAAAGGTAATTTCCTGTGAGGGACTAGTGAATAAGCAAAATGTTGTGTGTGCTCATCAGTGTTATATCGTCCATTAATTTCAATTATATATGCATGTGGGTTTCTCTTATAAAAATCATTTCTATTCTTCTCTTTCTTTGCTCATTTATTGATTAGAAGTTATAAATAAAAATAGCTAAATTCGATTGGCTTACAAACAATCATTTAGTGTGAAGCCTATAAGAGAAAAAATATTGCAAGACATTACAGATTAACATTATTTCCTCCTTTACTCGTCTTTTTTGTATGTTTATGCAAAATCCAAGTCTATTTATCTATCTCAGATAAAATACGCACACAATGAATATTCTCACAACTAAGCTGACTGCCTTACGCTTCATTCCTTCTTATTGATGTAATGTTAATGATTTTTCACACAGTCAACATTAGCTATTGAACATTGCTGAATGGCAGAAAAAAGGAAGCAAAAAAAAGAAGGAAAAAAATTTCCCTCTTTACCATTGTAGTCATGATGACATTGTGAAGCTTGCATTGTTATGTCTTCAACTTTTTTTTCTCTCTCTCTCTCTATTTATTTATGTAACAGAAGGAAACATTTTAAACATTAAGCTGATTACCAAATGATAGGCATTATGTAGATGAGAAAGATAACTTGAATTTCTTCTTTGGTCAATTTGATATTCAATTTTGTATAATTCAATAACACTGCAATATGATAAAGAAAAGTGAAAATTTCTCATTTTCGTCACTTTATTGAGTTCTCCATAAGACAGAGAGATGACGAATAAGTTAATGGGCCTGAGCACCTTTATTTCATGAATTTTTCATGATGTTGCAAAATAAGAAGAAGACAAAAAGAATTCACTCACAGTTAATAAGTAAGAATAGCGAAAGAAAAAGGCCATTGAAACTCAAATTTAATTTGTAAAGTTTGAATGATGTTGGCTATGTTTTTATGTAAAAAATCCAGTCTTTTCTGTGCTTTTTAGAAAGTCCTTCTTTTCAAAGTTAGTAAAAACTGGACCTTGAAGATAAAGAGTGAGAGTGCAAAACACAAACAGGCAAGGAACGGTTGCAAACTGTCAACTTATCGGATATTTTTTATGTTTTATGGGTCAAAGTTTGCTTCTTTATGACAGGCACCAGATAGAGAGAGAAAAGGAGAGAAAAATTGTACGTAGCCAATAGCGTAAAAACGTTCTCGATCAAAATTGCCAAACAATAAGTCATTAATATGATACGAGCGACGCTATCAGCAAATGAAATAATGTTTTCTGTGGACCAATAATAGCTAACGTAGAAGAAGAATAGCCGAGCAAACAAACAATCCAATAGCTTAAAGCTAAAGCACTTTGTGTAATAAATAAATAGCTCGTTAACCGCTAGAAATATTTAGCAGCTTATCTGCTGATTTATATAGGGCTATATGTCTGCAAGTATGATGTGCTGGTAAACAGTTTTACTTATAATATGTTTATAATACCATATAATGCAGATACAGCTGATGAGAAAGAGCCAGGGGCGCTATGAATAAGCCAATCAACATCTAATTGAGATTGAAATTATCTCGTAGCAAAGATAGAAATCCACATTTATTGCCGGAAAATTCCTAATACGATTACTTTGAAAATACATTAACCCATTGCACTCAATATAATCGACGGATTTAATCGAGCAGTTATGATATGGATTCAAATTTTCAACTTTTTCTTTTATTGGAAAATTAATTTTACTTCACAAAGCTTTTAAGCTACATTTAAAAATGTTTAGAGATCAAAACAATAAATACAAAACAAATATCAGAAAATTTAATACACATAAAAGTCAATAGTTATTTTAATTTAATGCCAAAACGACTATTTTCTCTATTATTTATTTTGACTTTTAATGGTTTGCTTTTTCTCATCTATATTCATTTTTATGCACACATACACACACATTTAATTTATTTTTACATAAATTATCATATGCACTCTGTTCGATTAAAATAATGGATATTCTGTTTGTGATATGAAGATTGAAACTAAATAATTTATAACTTCATCGGTGTGGATTTAATTCACAATTTTCAATTTAAATAGGTAAAGTCTATGTGTCGGCTATTCTGCTTTAAAACTTTCCAAATCAAAATAGGAAATTTTTGTAATTTTATTAAAAGAAGGTTTACGATTTGAATGAAATAAAATTATTTTTTGTAGGGAATTAGCAAAACACGCTCCAAAAATTATAGACATTTAAATTTAGGACAGTGGAAACACGTGTTTTTACTTTGACTTCTAGAAGAAGACTGCGGTTTAAATTTTTAATATTTTAAAAATTTAAAAATTAAATGACAGTTACAAAGTCATGTAAGTCAATATAATGAATAATCAACTTATTTTTCCATTAATGGCATAAAAACTAAACACATTAAATTAATTTTATTTAAAGAACATTAAAAATAAAGCTCTAGTGATATCATTATTGTCATTAAATGGACTAAAATCTTTCTAACAATGCTAATAATAAAGACAATAATTAAATTTTCATTGAAAGTTCAGCAGTAAAAATACTTTCGGAATACATTCAATGAAGCATGAAGAGAGCTCACTGTTCTGTAATTTCCATAATTTTCTTCTACTTGTTTCTTCTTGAAAAAGTTTTAATTCAATGGAGCTTGAAAATTTTATTAGACGAATAAGGGAGAATTAATTGATGATTGTGAAGATTTTCTGTGCTTAATTGGAGAGTTTTAAAAATATCTGCTGTCTGTACTTAATGAATTCTCTGTAAAATATTTCTTTATAAAATATCAATATTTCACAATAAATGAATAAATCAATCGATCATTAAGTGTTTGTTTTTGCTACCATGACATCATAAGAGGATTAAAAAAGAGAAAAAGAAGGAAAAAATATCATGATATGTGTGGGAAGAAGTAAATACTTCATCATTACGTGACATTTTATGATTGACAAGAATCAAATAAAAGGAAATATCGACTTCTGTATTTATTCATGCAAGATATGAAAGAGCATAATGTTGATATTATTATTTTTATGATATAATGGAAAATATAGTGTACAAAAAATCCCTCATAACTCATTCTTGTGTTACAAGCCTTTTAAAACGTGAAGAAATTTCGAGATGAATTTCATAACTCATCTCTTTGTAAGAGGATCATTGCAGATATTTTAATATCTGCTTAACTAAGCTTTTTCTTTTATTGTTTCATGAAATAATTGGCATTTTATGTAATCATAGTAGTCTTACACTGGACTGAAATTAATACATCATAATTTCAATCTCAATTAGGATTTACTTTATTCAATCCAATTAAAAATGATGAATTCATGAATATAATATAAAACACAAAAAGGATTAAAATGGAGATTTGGTAAAGCACATTTATTGATGAGAATAGCAATATGAAATTCAATTACATTCTGACAACACCGTTCACTGTATATACAAGCATTGAGTTGATCAATTGAATTTATAACTTTTTATTTGAGAAATATTGCAGCTGTGTCGTGCTATAGAAATTTTTCAACATACGAACTTTCTCTCATGTTTGATCATACCAAAGCAACGTTCTATTTCTCACTACGTTATTCATAAACATGTCATTCAGTTCAAATGTCACAGAGCGTAAACAGATAGATAGTAAAGCAGGAAGAAGGAGAATAGGTTGAAAATATCTCTGAATAAACCATAAATAAACGTAGTGAGAGACATACAACCAGCGTTTGTTGATGTGTAAAGAAAAATTTAATTTATGAGTAGACGAAAATAACTGTTGCCTCTCTATTTTGATAAATTAAAGTTTATGTCATTGAATTTGCAGACAAAAGTTTCCTAGAGGGAAAAATTTAATCAATTAAGAATGTCAGCATTTCAATGTTGAAGAAAAACAACTCAGCCAGATTTATCTTCTTCCCAGAAGCTCACTTGATTGGCAGTAAATTGTCTTTCTTTTTTCATCGCCCGTTCTTGTTATCTAATCCTTAAAATCAACTCAACAAGTGAATTTGTATGTTGCTGATATAAAATTTATAAGTTTTTAACGAAGCATCATCGCACAGCTTGAGGGAAAAAAAGAAAGGCAATTTGCAAAAGTTTCTCTATTCTACATAAATTTCACATTTTCTTCTCTTCCTTTGTTACTGCTGCTGCTGTCTGACTCTCTTTTTTAAATTTTCCACGCTTGGCTGCTATGAGAAAAAAATCTTTTTTCTAACGCGTTGGCGTTCTTATGACAAGTCTCGTGCTACTTCGCTTTCTACCTCTATCATCCACTTTCTTTACTTTTCATTCTGATGCCATCACCATCATCTCTTAAGAACACAAAGATAAGATAAACTTTTTTGCGCTTCGCGATAATCGTAAAATCTAAAGGGAATGAAAAGTTTAGGCAAGAAAAAGCTCCATTTCCTTCATGATTGAATAATTTATGAGGCACTTTAATGGTCTACATTTCATGCACATCATACATATGTACATGACTCGTGTAATATGAGTATACACATCATCATCTTTTTCCTTTATATGCCTTCCAAAATAGATACTTAAAAAGACACTGCAATGTGTCGCACACACAAAAAAATCTCTTAAAGAAGTGAAATTATTAAATATTTTATAGCTTTTTACATGCTTTTGGTAGCTTTACAATTTTCACATAGAAAAAGTTTACGTATGCTCAGAAAGCTTCGTAAATCTTAATCGTTTTACTACCAAGCATCACATATTCACATACATTGACTTGGCTATGAAATTTCTCATCAGGGAAATCTTGCTTGCTCTTTGCTTTCATTTGATTTGATGATAAAATAAAATGAATAATAAAGAGGAAAAGAATAATGGAATCAAATGTGTGAAAATGCGTAGCTAATGAGATACAATAAAGAATTAATGACATTTTATATGGTGAAAAAGATTGTAATTTTCAGCCCAGAAATCAGTGACAAACAAGTATTCGTGTAGAAAAGAAAAGCTTTTTAAACCTTCAAATACATAAATTCAGATAAAAAGAAGTTGATTAAAGTGATAAAAAATGTCATTCAATCGATTGTGGTGTGAATGGCAGTGGAAACTAAACAGCTAAGAACAAGAATGGAATTATTTTACTATTTTCATAAGGATTATGGACGCAACAATCGACAAGAAATAAATTTTTTATAGCAGTAGTATAAGAACGAGAGACTCAAATGCTTTGTTACGTAAGTATAGCTTATACACTTATCTGCCGTTTACTAAAAAGAGCTTATCGAAAAATTCGACTTTTACATGTCGTCAATTTGTGACACCAGCATAAACACGACACTGCAGCATATGTAATACATATGTAATTGGCATGTTGGACTATAAAAAATTGTGAACATTTACTACCGACACTGGTTTTATCGAAAAACTTTGCTTATCGATATGAATGTAAAATTTTACGTACAGACACAAATTGATGTTTTATCGTTGTTCCATATTTTTACTCGTTTATTCTTTTAAAATACTTTAAAAAGATGAGAAAAAAAAACTTTATGAACGCTTCAAGTGTCATACATAACTCTAATTGCAGTTTTCTGTCCTGTTCAATTGAGTTTACATTCCACTTCAAACGAAGTTTTATTTTACTTTTCTTCCAATTGAAATGATTTCTCAAAAACGTGATCATAGTCACATCATGAACACATCTGCAATGTGAATAAAAAAAGAAAAATTGAAATTACAAGATAGAAACTCAAATCATGAGTAAAAAAGCTTTTTCATTTTTCCCTTTGATTTTCAATCTACCAATTCCGACAGCTTGTTAAGAAGCAAAGATAATGGAAACATTTGTAACAAAAAATGATTTTGCGTATAAAAAAGGGTAAAAAAATAATAATAAAGAAAAAGAATTTTTCGTTGAACTTTTTTTATTTTGTTAAGCTTTTTGTAAATCTTTGCATAAAAAAATTGTTGAGTAATCAAATTTGAAGTTTTTGATTTGTGTTTCTGAAATATTGATATTTGATACTGACAACTTATCATTTATTGAATAAATTAAATTCTGTCTTAAACAAAGGAGTGAAAACTTGAGCGAAGGACAAAAAGGAAAAACAGTGCAAAATTTTTCATTTACAAGATGCAAAAATGCTTAAACTCAGATTTCTTTACAATTTTAAATTTAGTTCATAATCAATAACTATTGATCATTCGAATTTTATAATGGTTTTATTCCTATTTTCTTCACCCTGTATTGGTTTCTTAGGTTTTTTAATTTAGTTGAACGAGAATGTTTTATCAAAGCTTTAACATCGTTAAAACATTTAATAACTCTTTATGAGAATTAATTATTGTTTTAGTCTAAAAAATTATTAGAATACTGAAGAAAAAGTAAATTGAAGCTAATTTAAGCACTTGGTCTAGATCTAAAATGTGATTTGAATTTAACAAATTTGTTTTTATTTCTAAAATATTGTTAGAATAAAAATCTTAAAAAGAACTTAAAGTATCATAAAATTGTGTCTAATTGAGTTTGAAAAGAACAGACATTCATCAATTTTCATCATCATTCATAAAAATTTATTCACATGAAATATTTTTACGATTTACGTCACTCCTAACCAAGATTTACGCGCATCATAAAAAAATCAAAGAAAAACCAATTTTCATGAGCTTAAATTTCATAAATGCTGCGCGTGTTTTTATAATGAGTTGAAATTGAGTATAAAATTTAAGAGCAAGGCTCGTAATTATTCATGATGATGACTAGCATAATCAGAGAAACTTTATAATCACAAGAAAGCGCGTCTAACTCAGCAATAATTTCACCATTAAGTTTAATGTCATTCACAGTTAAACTTTAATAATTTTTTAGCACAAAATGATGATGGTGATGACAGCAAAGTGATTGTAGATTTAAGAAAATGAAATTTTAACTTACACTTGTTAGCAGTTAAATTTTAGAACACAATTTCAATTTATTTTGCTTCAACTTTTCTGCAAAGTTGATGAACGTGAAAATTGAAATATTGCAGCTTCATTTTATCTCTATTTGTGCAGATAAATGAATTTCAATCAGTCTGACTACATTAAAGGAATAAAAACTTGCATTTTAAACTCAATTTATCATTTAATGTTGAGTTGAAAAAAAGTTTTAAAAAATTCATTATTGACTTAATGCTCTTGGCACACGACAAAATTCATCAATAAATTTTCATTATTCATTCACTAACGAGTGAAACTTTCACCATTCAACTATAAAACATCATCATCGAAGTCATTGAAGCATCATCTTTAGTATCTGATATATGATCAAAGATAAAAACTCGTTATACACTTTCAAGACGTGACTTAAAACTTTTTTACTTCAGACTTTTTCCTCCCAATTGAATTGCATAAAAATATCAACTAAAGTCTCATGATGAACGGATTCAATTATGGATACCAAAGAGACAGAAAAGCTTTCTTTTGATTTTACTGTAGTAAACGAAAGTTTTCTGCATTTGTGTAATTATCCACCCTGGCTTTATTATCATTATAATGACAACGACATTCATGAAATTCTTTCTTTTCTTTTCTTCTTTTACTCTCTTACACCATTTTTTCTTTTCATCATCCTCTTCTATATAGATTACGTGATTATTTTCACATTCTCTCACTCTTATACGACACATTTCATACTTGCATGAAGCAAACAAAAAAAAGAAAGGGCTTTATGTAGTCATATCAATTTTATTTCTAGTGTGTGTATATACAAAGCTTTATTATTGTTGTAGATTTACTCTAACCATTGTATGCTTTCCTGCAGTGAAGGTCTTTCGTTTATGACATTATACACACTGTATGACATGAGTTTGGGAAATTTTTAAATAAAGAAGAAGCTTTTGTATTATTATAGAAATACCTTTGTAAGCTATATCAAAGAGAAAAAGAAGGTCGAAATTGGCACAGGTCATAAATGTGAGATGTGAACAAAACACAAGTGTCAGTCTCCGTAAGGGACAAAAAAACATAATTTGTTTACATGATGGACACCTTTTTTATGTTTATTTTTTGGGTTCATTAGTGAAGGAGAAAATTATGTTTTTAGTACAAAAACTTTTTTTTGACTTGTTTAGCTAGAAAAGTTGTTGTTTGCCAAAAATATAATCAACTCAAAGCAATTTCAAAGCAAATGTGTAATGACTCACTAGACAGTGCTCAATTTTCAACAAACAACGGCGTCGTTATGTAGGCATCGTTCAATTTTATGTGAACTATGAGTGAAATAGCAGTTCATAATGTTAGACAATTTGTCTTCATCAAATATAAATAAAAACTACACGAGTTCTGTGATTTCCTTTGTGAATATGAAGAAATTTTCAAATTAAAGTCAGCATAAGTTAAATCTCAAGTCGCGTGAATAAATCATGACTTTTTCTAATTTTCAAACTCGTGCCAAAGCTCACGAAATGAATGAGAAAGATTATGGCACACGAATGTCGACATTTTTTCAATTTTAAAATAATCTAAAAGATGAAAAAATTCTCAATGCATCTTGAATGAGCCGTATTTTTTTTTCTTTGTGCCTTGTGACATTTATTTTAATTTTCTGCTGCTTTATTCTACATTTGGCTCATTTCGAGATAAGAAAAAAGCATTTACTAAAGTAGTTACGCCTACCCAAAAAGTATTCATGATTCTGTAGGAGTTTTTTACTTTTTATGGTCCTTGTCCAGCATACAAACTGTAAAAATATTTTTTATCCTCTTGAAAAATTTTTATTGTTCATGAATTTAATGTGGATAAAATTGGGGTCATGTTTTTTTATTTTTAATAATTTTATATGACGTAAATTTTGAAAGCTGCAACATTTTAATTCAACAGCAAATTTTATGACATTTTTGTTGAAAAATTAATTTTTTAATGCGAAAATCAACCATGAAGTTGTCATTATTAATTTTACAATGACATAAAGCTAAATTAAGCAGTTTCCGAGAGATTAAAATATTTATGAAACTGTAGGCATAAATCACCTTCACTGGTTGTGACTGAATTGAGTTATAGCGTCAATTTCATTAAATTCTGAGACAATTTTGCTTTATTTATCTCCACAATAACATACAGAAAAGAGAGTGAAAATTTCAATTATTATGCAAATTTAATGTTTTAATTAAGAATTTTTGTTCACATTATAATTAAATTTCTTTAATTTGTGGCATAGACGACGACGACAAGACCCACATCAAAAGCTTTATAAAGTTATTTTTAAAACATTACCAAAACACGGCTACTGTGAGTAAAAAATCCCAATTGAGTAAAAATAGTCATGCTTAAAATAAACAACAACCTCATCGATACTCCTCAACCCACATAATTATTGGCGACATTAATGAAACACTACAAAATGATAAAATTAATTAGTACCAGGAAAATAAACACGCGAATGAGAAGGAAACAAAATATGGTTGAAATAATTTAATTGTGGTACTTCAATTAGCATATTTAAGACGCCCACGAGAGCAATGTTGTGTTAAGTAGTTTATCTAAAGTTTAGTTGAAAAGTTTTCTCTAATGCAATGTTTAAACATAAAAGAAGAAAATTTAGTTGTTTGGGTTTTATTTCGATTTCATTGCCATTGTTAGAAAGAACTTTGAAGCACAAAATTGATGATAAAAGTAACAAAAAAGACAAAACTATCATCTTACGATGTAAATTCATGCACTACCAGTATTATCTTACTTTCAACACGGAAAACTTTTTCTTCTATTTCTACTGTTTAAGTTCTTACTTTTTGTTTCGTTTAAGGAAAATATAAGAAAGTTTTTTTGTATCAGATAAAAGCTTTATTCATGTTATATCTTTAACCATTTTCTTCTTTGTGTCTTGTTTTTGTTTAGTTATTAGTTTTTAAAATGAAAATTTAAATTGGTTTAAAACTGATTTAAAATAAAATTTTTTCATACCATCAACTAGTATGTTCTCTATATGCAGACAAAAAATGCTCTAAACACTACCGATCAATGCAGAATAATACAAAAAAGTTTCCATTGGGATTGTAGCAAAACTAACTTTTCCATTATTCACAAAAAAAAAGTTTTTCACTCACATGTACTCACTTAGCAAAGAAAAAAAGAGAGTTGAAAAGCATTTTAAGCCGTTCACAATTTCAATTTTGTCTTCCATTTGGAGTTACAATAGCAGCTTTTTTTATTCTTTCAACCATTCTTTCATATTAAGTGAAATTTATTGCATTTTTGCTGCATGCTCATATGTATAATGGTAGCACTGTTACTGCATGAAGCAATAACACAGCTAGTAAAACGGAAACAATTCTTTTGATGCTCACCCAGACACATTTCAGAATATAAAAAAGAATGAATAGAAAGATTGCTCAGATGTGACAATCTAAAAGTTGCAAATGGTTGTTGCTGCTGTTGCATTAAAAAAATAAGTTCAAGTTATAATCATGATTAAAGAGTTTAATGAACTGGATGTGATTTCTTTTTGATAACAAAAGTTTCGAATTTCGAAAAATTCATTAAAATCAATGACAATATTTTGAGTCTAAAAATTGTTGGAATTGAAGTTGAATTAATTTGTTAATATTCATTCAACGAATGAAAAAATTAAATTATAATAAAATATTTGTTAAGACAAGTAATAGATAAACGATCTAAATGTTGAAAATTGTTCGAAGCTTTTCGAAATTAAAATTTAATTTTCGAATTTTCATTTCAATACTTTATAAATATCATAGGAGAAACAAATAAATAGAAATTCCTGGCAAAACATCAAATGACAATGCAACAGTAATTTCCTTTCCACTCAATATGATAGATTATTACCCGTGAAGTAATTCATTTGACTCTCTTGTGGAACTAATTACTTTACTTCTTTTGCTTCTCATACAACTTTCTCTTCTTTTATATTATTTCATTTTGAAAAGAAGAAAGAAAGGTGAAAGAGCTTATTCTTATTTTTTATTCGCAAAACACTTTCTTCTATTATATGACATATTTCTTGATTTATTTCCCCTGGACTTTCGGCTCTTTTTTTACTTTCTTGATTGCCACCCAGTCTCAAGCTCATTATTTAAATTTTTCCTCATTTTGCCATTTTATTAAAATAGAATGAAAAGAAATAAAGCACACTTTATCATTCTTTCTTCTCTCTTCGCTCTCTTCATCATCGCATTTGTCTTATTATATTATACCTAAAAATTTTCCTTCAACATTTCATTACAAGGAGGTCGAGATATGGCAATGAAGTTGAAGTTTTAAGTCTTATAGGATTTCACGTACCTCTTATTTATGGAAGAAAATGAAAAACTGTTACTACAAGATGCTTAAAAGTGTTTACATTTTAGATTATAAAAGACAACTCAGTTGTAAAATTATTTTCACTTCACCTTTATTACCTTCTCTACACGAGAATGAGATTTATGCGAGTGTAAAAAAATTTTTGTCGCTGTCGTAGAGGAAAAAGAAATTTATAATTAAAATACTGTAAGTTTAGACTTGAGCAAAAGACAGTGTAAATAAATGAATTTTACTTTATAAAATTATCATTTAAAGAGTTTAACATGTGTCAAGTTGTGCAAAAATACAATTGCTGAAACCAAGAAGACACATGTCTTACAAGATTCACTCTTTTAATTTCATTGCCATAAATAACTTTGTATTCACAGCAGCATTGTGTAAATCACAATTGCAAATGCTATACATGAAAAGGTAAAAGAAAGAGAAAGGTGAAAAAATGATAAAGTTAAATGATTACACGAAACTTTTGCCTTTTCTTCTTTTTAAGACATTATTCAACTAACTTCAACTTCTTCATACAAGGAGAAGAGCATCAAAGCTTTTTTATTGCTTTTTATGTTAACTCACATTTTTTAAATTGCAAAGGGTAGAAGTATAAAGTGTTATAAGTTTTCATCTTTCTTTCTTTCTCTCTTTTGGGTTGAAATTGTATGAAAATAAAAATATACACACATACACATTTGAGCTCATAAAACTCGTGAGAAAGTGAAATTTTTTGCCGTTTTTATATTTAGTAAGGCAAAACATGAGATGAAATAAGACAAGGAAAAAAGGTGAAATGGATGGATTTATGAAAAGTAAGAAGGATATTTTTTATGATATTCATTTTTTCTGAATATTTCTTGTTATATGTATATATTTTCTAAGACTAAAGAATGAGTATGCTTATCTTGAAGTAAAATACATAAAAAAAATTACGACGCAAAAATGAAGCAAATTGAAAAAAGAAAAAAAGAAAATTTTCTAATGAAGTAAAGCTGTCACCGTTAAAAATGGGCTTTGTCTGTCGCCTACGAACTAAAGTTTTGTCATTAATGCGCTTATTTCACTGAGTGAATTTTTCATTTATGAAATGCCTTCATATTTGCCTTTGAGTAAACTTATTTGAACTTTTATGATTTTTAAGCTATTTTAAAATACTTAAAATCATGAAGTGAAAGTTATAACTAATTTTTCAACCCTTCTCATTAAAAAGTATCAAAAGTTGTATGAAATATTTTCTAAAATATTTCTCTTGCGATGACACTTTTCGTGAAGCTTTTGAAATGAATAAAAAATCTATTTTTATACTCGAAACTTCAACAATATGATGAGATCTCCAACAGAAAAAGAAAAAAAGAATTATAAAAAAGAGTGAAAGGTCATGCGAGAGAAAAAAATATGGATTATTTTCCACTTTTTTTCATTTTTATAATAAGGGTTTTTTTTTTATAATATTGTGTATCTCTCATAAGGGTCACATTTTTATAAGCCCATATTTTCATCATTTCATCATATTTACAGATAAAAATCTTTTCATTGTTGTTGGTAAATAAATTTAAATTTAATGAGATGATAATTAAAATGGTTTTATGATCAATCGTTTTGGGATTAAAGTTGATGATGATGGTTTTCTATTACTTAACAGTGAACCATAAAGCGATGTATGTTACTGCTTCTGTATTCTGTCACACAACTATTCAATCATCGTTCTAACGATACGAATAATGAAGATAGGAAATGAGGCTGACTTTCTTGTAATATTTGTCAGAGAACCTTACCTCTTATTATGAGTTCCGACAACAGTAAATTCTGAGCGTGAAAAATACCTAAAAATTCAGAATCCCAGAGCCCGAAGTCGACTAAGAATTCATATGTAATTCGACTAAATTTAGTCGACTTCGGACTCGGCAGAATCCTTAAGGCTTTAACCTCGGGACTTGAATCCATGACTGTCAGTATAGTAGGCCATCATTTTACCATTGACCCATCAAGACAGCTTAGAACTAAGGGATTAAAGTTGGCCATTAATAAAACAATAGTTGAAATTTTAGCTTCATTCAAATAGCTATGAAAATCGCTTACAACAATAAAATTCAATTTGCTTGGACAAGCGAAAATTTCACATGTAGAAAATCCTTTGAATTTGCATTTCAATGAACTATAAAAATGCTTTTTGTCTATTTTACATTGGTAAAGTGTTTTCAAAACAAGTTTTCTATTAAATTGAACAAAAAAAAGAGAAAATTGAAACTAGATATTGGTTGCAATGCAGTATAAAAATAATATCTCATTTTACCTTAAACCCAACTCAATTTAAAATTCATTTGAGAATTTTTACTGTTTCTCTCCATCTCAGTTGATTTGACCAATAAACAACATACAATTTCATCCATTTATTATCATGTACTAAGCTTAAGGATGGAATTTCTTTTATTTATCATTGATTCCAAATTATTGTTTATGTAGGTAAAGCTAAGCTTAACCTTTAACCCTTTTCCTTCTTTACACCTCCTTATGGTTGATGTTTTACCTTCGTGTTTTTTCCTGGTTAAAGCTACAACAATTTTAAAGTTTGTGGGTGTAAGAGAAGGGTTAAAACCATAAGCTATTGATTCATTCTTTTTATAAAAAGATGTAAAAGGTCTGGCAATGCTATTACGCAGGAAAATTAATGCATTCATGAGGTCAATGAAGGCAATATGAATGTATGAATGAAATAAATTTAGATCTGTCGTAAATTTCATTTAATTGAATGCCCTCCAACCGACACCATAATTAATTTATATCATTGAATTTACTGCATAATAAACAATTCTTAGAGCGTCTCGAGTAATTTGCTAAAGGCGAGATTGTGTAGCATTATAACTTCTGTTGTAATCTTTATGTGTCGTTTAATCTTTTTGGTTAATTACTTGCACGTGGTATGAAATCTTTTAGCCACAGAGAAAAGGCTTAAATTACTAATGGCAATATATAGAAATATTTAATTGCAAAGTTGCCAACATCTACTCTATGCAGTCTTCAATATTTCATCTTGTTAAGTTATATTGCTACAAAGAAGACCAAACATGTTCACCACATAAATTTTTTATTCATTTTTCAGCCTCAGTTCTTTCCATATCTTAAAAATTGATTAAATTATTGAATAAAAAAGTTATAAAAACGTAATTGAGGGTGAACCATTGCGGAATCTATAGGAGAAAGAGGAAGGCAAATTTTGCACATTTGACATGTATCCATACTGCCTTTTCCGAATGTTTTCCTTCTCTTTGCAATTCAAATATCTTGATAATATTTATTCAAACGTAGAAGATTTCTGACACATATCTATGCTTTCAATTTGTTTGCCAATGAGAAAAAGAGAAAAAATCATTGAAGCACGACATTCTGTCGATATATTTTCTCTCTATCTCTCTCATTCACCACTAGCTCTCTTACTGTTAAAATTTTTATTCAATCATGTAAAAACCTTGTAAGAAAATGTTCAATCAACCCTTGAAAATTTGTTCGAAGCTTTTTTTCTTATTTAAGCATTATAAGCTTTCGCACATTGATTGATAAATGATTTTCTTGTGAAAATATTTTCCAACGCTCGAGTGAAGGATTAAAATATCGATTAGACATTGTATGAAAGCGCACACCATGCGATTTTTAAGTCTGAATGGAGATTTTCACGTAGAAATTCATATACAGCATTTATGTACGTGATCAATAGATTTATTTGGTCTTCTTCATATTCACAAGTGTGTTGTGCTTTATTAAATATTTAGCACAGACTTTCTTTCTTTTCGAGATGAGAATTTTTATCAGAAAAAGAAATTTTTGATACGATGGGACCGAAAAAAAAGAGATTTTTCTTTTTTTCTTTTGCTATCTCATTATCATAAGATGAGATCTTGTCAGTCTCTCAAAATGAAACACTTGAAAATCTTCCGGAAATGCCTTTTCATTATCATCTTTTTAAAGGCTAGCGAAATTCCTTTTTAAAAACTTCAAAAATTGTTTGTGAGAAACATTATAAGGAAAATTTCTTCTTTTAATGGAAAGACTTGAAGGCAGGATTGAATGAATTAATAATTAAATTTTTCAATTAACAATTTTAACGGAATTTTTCATTTTGAATTTAATATTTTGTTACATTACATGTTTTTGTTTACAAATATAATTTTAAAAGCAAATTAAAATTGTCTGAAGAATTAAATTCAAATTATCTAGAGTCCGAAAACGTTTAATGATACTAAATGATAACTAAAATTCAGCTGAAAATTAGCACAAGTTTTACCTAAATGAAATTTTTAACTAAAGCAACTAAATTCAATTAAAACAACTAAATTTTAGTTGATTAGTGATTTATTTTTAGTAAACTAAAACTTTTTGAATTTAACTTAGTTGTAACTAAAAATCGAAACGATTTCGCTTTCTGAAATTGTCAAAGAACAAAAATTTGTTATTTTACAAGGGGTAAAACTTCCGTTTAACGTGCTCTAACGAGATCTAAAAAGAAAATTTGTTCTCCTTGTTATTTTTTATCTCTGTATCTTAAGATTGTAGAGAAAAATTTTCACTGTTAATAAAAGTATCTTCTGTTAAATGGATATAAGTAAAATAAAGAATATTTTTTAGCAAGAAAGAACTTTTTGAAGTTTTTCATTAATAAAAAGTGAAGAGAATTCAATGAATTAAAGGAATTTGTAAAATTAAATAGAAGAATTTTTATATAAAGTCTTTATCTACATTTATAACTTTGACTCATTGATTGATTAGCACATTTAGCTTAAATCAGTATAATAAATTATACAATCAATAAATTTAATCATCTAAAGTGTATTCTATTACAGTTCAAGGTGAAAGGAAATATTTAACACCTGCTACTATGATCAACAAACACGAACATTTATTTTTCACCACAACAACGATGATGCTGATAATTCCCATTTAATAACATTATTTATCAATCAATCTTGTCCTACCTGTCAACCTCTATAATAATTTCCTCTCTCTCTGTTGTCCATTTTTGCAGGCTCTGCTGCACACACATGATGTGGTCGCACGTGAAGTTTATGGTGAGGAAGCGCTACGTGTTACACCTCCACCACTGCAGCCTTATTTGAATGGAGGCGACGAGGTCGACAATTTGAATGATAGTGGCGAATTACAGCATGTCACGCGCGTACGTCTCGTGCAATTCCAGAAAAATACGGACGAGCCGATGGGCATAACACTAAAAATGACTGAAGATGGACGATGTATTGTCGCTCGAATCATGCACGGTGGCATGATTCATCGTCAAGCGACATTACATGTAGGCGATGAAATTCGCGAAATCAATGGACAGCCCGTGCAGAATCAAACCGTTAGTCAATTACAAAGATTACTGGTAAATTTTTATATTTTAAACTTTTTTATTTTGAAAAATTAATTAAAAATTTTATTTACAGCGTGATGCTCGAGGCTCAATAACATTTAAGATAGTTCCTTCATATAGAAGCGCTCCACCGCCTTGCGAGGTAAGAATTAACACATTTTTTTATACATACTAACTATGGTGAATGGAAATTCAATTAAAATATTCACTAAAATCACATCTGCAACATTATTAAAAATTATCATATAAATGCAAAAAGTTTTCTGCATTTTTCAAATTAATTCACACACAATTTTGTATGTTTGCTGGCACTGTGATTTTATGCAGAAATAATAAAACATTACTCGTTGATGCAAGAATAATGATAAAAATGGCTTCGAGAAATTTTCATTACAACTCCATTAAGTTTCTGTTTGCTGTTCAATGGCAAGAAGCTTGAAGGGAAAATTTTCATTTTGAACTTTTTCCTCAATCGATCTTATAAATCAAATAAGATACAAGAGACGACTTTCTGTTGGCAAATAAATTTCAATAAATGTTTAACTAATCAATCAATGTTTAAAGAGAGAGAAAAGAAGAATTTTTAGCATGTGTTGAATTTGAACATAGCTAGTGAAGAAGAAAGTTTTTTTTTAATAATGAAAATAAATTGCAAAGAAAAAGAAGAAGAAATTTATGAAAGTAAATTTCATTATAAACCTTCTACCAACTTCACAATATTCTATGACTCGATAAAATTATGAAAAGATGTTTTGCGGTTTCAAAGAAGCAAAAAGAAATCTTAGATCTCATTACAAATGCAATTTTCAAACTCATATTCTAAATTCAGAGCACAGTTGATTGAAATGTTTGTCAAAATTCACGAGAATTCAATTACATGTTGTAAACATGTACTCATAACAAGCAAACGTCATCGACATACAAGAAAATTTAAATTTAATGTTTGTCCTTGAGATTTAATTCAAAGTTCAAACATGAGCGTTGAAACGCGCGGGAAGAATTTAAAAATAAATTTCTTTTTAAGATACCTATAATTAGAGCACGTTCCTGCCTAGTAATTTTGCATTTTCTGCTCCTAATTTGACTAGCATATTCAAATAGAACGTTAATAAGTCTCTTAATAAGAGACAAAATATGTTGCCAAGTATGAACACATTTTTTTTTCTTCCTTTGCTATCTCGCTAATAATGACTCAAAGATAGAAAATTGTAAATTTATTCTTTTAATTAAAAAGTTTTTAGAGTACATGCATGGAGTTTTAATAAGTTCATAAACGAGTTTTTCAACAAGCTTTAAGTTGTCATCTTTTGCTCTCTGACATTTCAATTAACATCAAAAATAATAAAATTGTCTCTTGATAATGGTAAAAATTGACAGAAGTTGAAGATTATTTGACCTATCTCAGATTACAACTTGTTTGAGATGGGTTTGTAATTTGTTTTTGATTATATTCCGAGAAGATCAATAATATATTTTTCTTGCATCTTCGAGCAATTGCATCACTAACTCTACCAAAAATTCATTAAATATTATAATAAAATTCACCTTTGTGTGTATATTACAATAATGCTAACAGCTATTCAGGATTAGACCAGCGCCTGTCTTAGTAAGTATTAAATTTGCTTGAACTCTGTGTGTACATTTTTTATTTTATAATTTTCATTCCCTAATTACCAAGCTCGTGTGAGAACTCATTAAAAGAGAGTCGAAAGATTTTGAAATTTTAATGACGGCGCATTAAGAAAACATTCCATAAGTGCTTGCGCTACTGGAAACTTTCTCTCTCATTTAACTCGCATGCTGAGCACACTGGGAAAAGATTTTCACAATTTTAATTAGCACACAACAACGTGCACATGTGTAGCTGTTGATGAATTATTAAAATTTCAATTAAAATAGCTGTCAGTGGCGCACATACGTACACGTGTAATTTTTTTCTTTGAAATAGACAAAATAAAGGAAAAACCAAGGGGTGCGAACTTCATCAAAAAAGTATCAAAAAATCAAAATATCAAATTTGAAACCTTGATGTTTCTTTTTTTGCCTTGAAAGTTTCTGTGTTTTATGAAGAACCAGGAGTTTGGAAGCTTGGGAAAAAGTTTTAACCGATTTCGTCTCGATTCGCTTATTTTCGTCCTGACTAAGCTTATTTCATCCGATCTGCCTTTTTTTCTAGTTTTCTTCAACCCTTCGAAAAGAATTTTAAAAACAATTTAAGTTTAATACAAGGCGAAACAACTATGAGTATTTTGTGACATTTTGTTCAATTTTGTTACATTTTGTTCCTTTTTGTTACATTTTGTACAGTTGTTTCGCCTTGATATTTTTCTAGATTTTTATTTTTAAAATTTTTTAATTAAAAATTATACAAAATTTTATGAACTCTTTTTCTCATTCTGTAACGAGAAAAAAATTACTAATTGATAAAAAAATTTCTTTCCAACTTTTTTCAGATCTTCGTAAGAGCGCAATTCGATTATGATCCATTAGATGACGATTTAATACCGTGTGCACAAGCTGGCATCTCGTTTCGTGTTGGTGACATTTTGCAGGTAAGCAAGATATTATCTTCTTGCCTATTACAAACCAATTTATGACAAAATCATTTTCATTCTACGCACAGATAATAAGCAAAGACGATCATCACTGGTGGCAGGCACGACATGATACTGCTGGCGGTTCTGCAGGCTTAATTCCATCACCTGAACTTCAAGAATGGCGTATTGCATGTCAGTCAGCTGATAAATCAAAATCGGAACAAGGTAAGTGCGTTGTTACAGTGAGAAAATAAATTTGTGTCATTATCATGAATTCTAAAAGTGTTTCCTTACCCAACCGTTCGCCTCTCTCTCTATCTTCTGCCTTCCATTTTTATCTCTTCTCTATTTTCAATATTTTTAAACCCTTTTATGTGTGTTCATATATATTCGAATGCCTGTAATTGACGTTTATATTTTCATTTTATCATTCAGTAAAAAAAAATTTGCGCTCCTTCATTTTATTTTTTCACTTTTTACTTTAGTCATCATAACATAACTTTCTTCATTTCTTTCCTTCTTTTTTGATGACATCAACAATTAGAAGAAATTTTCTTATAAAACAAAATAAAAAAGTTTTCTTGACTTTGAATCATGAGGGAATTTTTCAAAATGAATGTTCTTGACTTTAAAGATTTAAAATAATGCTCTCCCGAGTAACTAAAAATATGTTATGACTTTCCATTTACTTGTTGTGACATGTCAAAGGTATATAAATGGAAAGCATAATAAATTTTTGTTTACTCGGGTGTGTATCATGGGTTGAAACTTACTTAATACTAGCAAGCAATCAACAGTCTCCTTAAGGGCATTTCTTATACTTAAACATAAAAGTTGTTTAAACATGGGCTGTAAACTGCAGAATTTCTCTGTTCTTTGTATGTTTGTTCTTTTGATGTTGTGGTAATTGTTGGATGTTGTAGAATAAATTTTTTAACCTTAGGTTAGGACTTTTGCTGTTTCTTGAGCAACATCTGATGCAAAAATATTTCTTTTTTATGACTTGCACAGAGACAAACTTGCATTAAAGCTCTGTGAAAAATTTTATTTTTGTAACTTTTTAATTCATTTCTCATGTTTTTATGCTTTAAAATGAATTAAATTAAAAACAAAAAAGTCAGAAAGATGAGTTAACAAGAGATTTTAATAAAGCCATTGCTCGTACAACAAATTACTTTACTTCATCTGCTTATAGCCAACGTAAGCTCACCATCACAGAAAAAAAAGTATATTCATTAAACTTTTTACATTATGGTTTCACCATGCAATGTATATAAAGCCAAAAAAATTGGAAAATAAATGTTTCATCATTTTATAGCACACTCTTAATTACTATGGCTTGTTATTTTTATACATGTGCAAATTGGAGATAAGCGAGCAAAGGAAAAACTTTTACTAAGCTAAAAATTTCTCTAATGAGAAATTTGCAATTATCTGATCATTTAGTAAATGTAGAAATGTTTCATTAAAAGAAAAAAAGTAAATTAGCATAATTATAATTGCAAAATGTCATCACAACCTGATTATATTTTTATTTCACATTCCTTCCACTACCACTACAATATTTTTACTCAATCAATAAAATTGAACTTTGTTGTTTAAATGTATGTTGTTATATTGTCAATGTCTCAATGTCTTATCTCAGGCGATGCTGCTCCTGGTTGTTCTGCACATGATGAAGGATGTGATGGCTCAACAGGTATTAAATAATAACGAAACAACATAAAAAACCTTCCATAAAATAAAAATATTTAAAAATTAAAAATCTTTTTCCTTTTTTTTATTATTTTGTCGTCGAATGAATATTTTTTGTTAGTAGAGAAGTCTTTTTTATGAAATTGTGAAACTTTATAGTTGAAATTTAGTTTGGTTTGAAAAATTTTATGTTTGAATTAAAATATTTGATCCTGAAACGCTTTCGAGTGAAATTGTGAATAATTAAATATTGAAATCAGCCTCATTGAGTAGAACTAATTCAGTTTTAAAAATTTATCAAATTAATTGTTCTGTGACCTGAGAATTTTAATAGAAGTGACCGTTATTGATTATTCTTAAAATTTCTAAATTAAATTAATTAAATTCTGAACTCATTCAATAAGTTAAAGCTGTAAAGGTTTTAAGGAAAAAAAGTTTTGAAAAAGAGATGCAAAGAAGTAAAAAATGACGAAAAATGACTACTTATAAGTGATTCTACTTTTTTATATGAAAAGTAAGCGAGCATAAACGTACTTTTACAACCCTTTGAAAAAGGAAGCAAAAGTAAAAAATGCAAAAAAGATTTTATAAAATTTCTTATTTTTCGTTTATTTCACAATTTAAACGTCGCATTTCACTAAAAATATCATCTATAAACAGTACTTATTTCTACTTCTAAGAAGCTTAGAATTCGACATAAAATTTTTATCGATCAATCTCAGTTTTGTTTGTAAATATTGATGAAAAAGCGCAAAAGAATTCATTAGAATTGTTTTCTTCTTTATAAAATCCAGCAATTTAATTAACGTGTTCTCTCTATTATAAGAGTCGGCTCACAGAAATTTTGATAACAACTTCGAAGTTTTATATATAAATTTTTTTTCGTTTTGTTAAATTATTTTGAGAATGATGAGGAATGTGTAGCTTTTTATGAAAATTTTTAATTTTAAAAATTGCACAAAAGAAGTTTGTTTTTCACTTTATGTTGACTTCCCGCTAATGTTTTTATTTATTTTTCAATTATTTTGATAAAAAAATAATGAAAATAAAACAATAATCATAAAATATCATCAATGAATTAAAAAAAAAGTATCCAATCGGAGCAGCATTCAACAAACAAAATAAAAATTCAACACACATCAAGAATTCATAAATTTTATTAACTCGATTTTCTCTCATATGTCCACATGGACCATAAATATTGATAATTTATTAAATATTTGCAGAAACATATTTCACGCACATGAGTTTTTTTTGTATGACACATTCGCACACACTTTTTTGACTACTTCACTTACTTTCATAATAAATTTCATTTATTTACTCGTAATTTAATTAACTTCTTCTATTTTGTGTATTTTCATAAATAAAATTTTTATTTGCAGAGCTTTTAGTGTGCCCACAAATAAATTTATTAGCATCAAACAATTTATTTATTTGACCTGTGTTTGCTTGAACTGCTTGAATAAATTTAAAAAGAACATTTTTGTTCATTCTAAAGAATTCTTTTTATTTTTTACTCAATTGAATGAATTTTTGCTGCTTTCTACTTGGCAAATGCAACAAAAGCTTTGTTTTCTAATTGAATAATGGCGAACAGTAATTATCGCTGACTTTAATGTGCTTTTAATTAGTTTTTTTTTTGACCTTTTCAATTGCTCTCTACTTTCTTTTGTTTTACTTGGAACATTCGAATGAAAAACATAGAGTGAAATTGAATAAAATAACTTTTCACTTCTCTTCTTTCGCTCTGTATCAGTTTTCTTTAGAAAACATTGAGTTGTCTCTAATAACTTTTTCCATCTTTTTTCTCTTTCTTTAAGTAGTCAATTGTTCCATCTTTAGTCGTAAGAAGAAGCAATGTCGAGATAAATATTTGGCAAAACATAATGCTGTATTTGATCAACTTGACTTGGTGACATATGAAGAAGTAGTGAAAGTGCCAGGTGAGTGTCATCAACAACATTAAAGTATAATTGAATCAAAATAGGAACCTATAGCATGTTTATGAAACATGAAATTCAATTAGCACTAACAACAAAACTTATTTTAGTAGGCGATCCGACATTTCAACGACGAACATTGGTTCTACTTGGCGCTCATGGTGTTGGACGGCGTCATATTAAGAACACACTAATTGCTAAATATCCCGATAAATACGCTTATCCAATACCACGTAAGTAAATTATCATTAGTAATGTGTTGTTAAATTTAATTATTTCTTTCTCTATCGACAGATACAACACGACCACAGAGACCTGATGAGGAAAATGGTCGTAGTTATTACTTTATATCACATGACGAGATGATGGCGGACATTGCAGCTAATGAATATCTCGAATATGGCACACATGAAGATGCAATGTATGGTACAAAACTCGACACCATCAGACGAATACATGCTGATGGCAAAATGGCAATATTGGATGTCGAACCGCAAGCCTTAAAGATTTTACGTACTGCTGAATTTACACCCTATGTTGTATTCATCGCTGCGCCATTACTACAAAATATTGCTGATGTGAGTACGGTCTGTGTGTTGCTGCATGTTAATTTGAAAAATTTTTTAATACTTTTGGCACATTTCATCATAAATTTTTGCTTTTACAGTATGATGGAAGCTTGGAACGTTTGGGAAAAGAATCAGATATGCTCCGATCGGCATATGGACACTTTTTCGATCTGACAATTGTCAACAATGATATTGGTGAAACGATAGCGAAGCTCGAAAATGCCATTGATACTGTTCAATCGACTCCACAATGGGTGCCTGTTTCATGGCTGTAAGTTATGTTTAAAATTATTTATTTAACAATTATGAATAAAATTTGAGATCAAAATTCATTAGTTAATATTCCCTGGAGAAGTTCAATAGAACAAATGACGGTTATTTTGTGTTTAAAAAAATTTTAAATTTTTTTAAACGCACTCTAGAAATAAAATAAAATTTTTTCAAAAACTGATTGTAATCACGTTCATTTCATTCATAAAGGACACTTTTTTGCTTTACTAAGTTATGTGCAGAGAAATAAATTCAATTCAACAAAAAATTTTTAAAAATTTTGTAACGTATATTTTCAAATTAAAGGACCTACAACGGAGAATAATCATTTTCCCACTTCTCATTTCCCCACTAATCATTTTCCCACAATCATTTTCCCACTGTTTTGTTTCGCCACTGTTCAATTTCCCACTGGTCATTTCCCCATTGTTTTATTTGCCCATTGCTTTATTTTCCCATCAATCATTTCCCCACTGTTCGTTCTCCCACTGTATTATATGCCCACTGCTTGTTTTCCCACTGCTTTATTTTCCCATCAATCATTTCCCCACTGTATTATATGCCCACTGCTTGTTTTCCCACTGCTCGTTTAAGAAAAGACAATCATTGGAATGCGTTGGTTTTATAAAATCAAAAATTATAGCCAATACTGGTAATGTTATATATGAAATTAAAGAAGCTGCAGCTTCTACTACAACAAAAGCTAACAAATTTATCAAACAAAATTTAGTGAATTTAAACCGATGGTTTGTTTCTTCCTTTAATGCTACAAGACAAATAATAAACCGAGTACTAAGAGATGATATACAGAGTGAACCTCCATTTTTGCCAGAATATAAGGTGCTTCAAACCACAAAGATTTTTGTTAAGTGGATAAAATATTAGAAACAGATCGTGTTATTATGTTTGGTGATACTCAGCATTTGAAATTATTGTGTGATTCTCAGTTAATTATCATGGATGGTACATTTGGTCTAACAGCTTTATACAATTCATGGGCAAACGCGATCTGTTTTTTCCCTTCATTTATTGTTTCACTTTTTCAAAAAAAACAAATCAGATAACAACGTTTTAGATCACCAGGAACCTTTAAGTGTCCTTTTGAGTTTATGAAAAATATCGCAAAAAATCTGTAGAATAAGAATCTAATTAATAATAAAAACACCACAATCGGATCAAAAAGTATTACTATTATTCCAATGATCGTTTTTTTTTGATCGAGTAGTGGGAAAACAAGCAGTGGGCATATAATACAGTGGGAGAACGAACAGTGGGGAAATGATTGATGGGAAAATAAAGCAATGGGCAAATAAAACAATGGGGAAATGACCAGTGGGAAGTTGAACAGTGGCGAAACAAAACAGTGGGAAAATGATTGTGGGAAAATGATTAGTGGGGAAATGAGAAGTGGGAAAATGATACACATTCCTTACAACCCGTCCAAATAAGGAAAAATTGCTGGAGTTCAACATTATGAAGATAAGAAAAAGAATTATGCGCACAGTCTTCTTCTTTTTATTCATTTACACAGGAAAAAACAAGATGAAGAACAAAATTATGCGCACAATTATTTTTCTTATCTGCATAATGCCGGACCCTTGAAGTTACTGTTTCATTTGACCACTCCAGGAGGTCTTTCTTTCTTAATTAATTAAATTGTTTGTTAAGGAAATTTTTAAGGTCATTTTAGTTTACATTTTACTCAGAAAAAAGGCAAAGTGATTTTACCCAAGTCACTTTACTTTAATTTAAAAATTTAAATCAAATTTGGTTAATGCTTTTTCCCTCTTGCAGCTATTGACAAGATGACGAGCTCGATTATGATGATGAATGTGCCAATGGGACGTGCGATTGTGATTATGGATGCGAAGATGACGAGTTGCAGAGAGTTTAATATTAAATGTAAAATTTTATTTCAATTTATTTAGTCATGCCAAAAAAGAAAGAAAACACAAAATTTGTTCACAATTAGATATTTGTAAATTTTTATCACTAGAATCTTAGTCTCTAGTTAATCATTTCAAGCTAACTTTAAAAATTGACAACGATTTTAATTTTGTATATTTAAAGCAATTTTTTCCAAAACACTAAACAATTTATAAGAAAAAAAAAGAATAAAAATGATAAAAAAAACTTTTTCTTTAAAAATGAAAAAAAAATTTTCGCATTCATAAATACGAACACAAGAGCACGATATGAAGATTTATAAATGCGACAATGTTCAGTATTGAAATAATCAAAAGTAAGAAGATGCCAGAAGAAGCAAAAAAGAGCGAGGCTAAAAACTAATATCAAAAATATACACACACACATAATTATGCAATAATAAAAAATAGACACAAATCTCTATATCTATAAACACAAAAGAGAGGAAGAATTTTCAACGAAATAAAGAGAAAGAATTTTTTTGTTCTGAATGACAAGTGTAAGAAAGTCTTATAGCACAAAAAAAAGTATAATAATGAAATTATGAATAGTTTTCGACTTATTTTCCACAAGAACAATAATGCAATAATAGAAATAAAAAAATTTAAATTTAAATTCGTAAAACTTTAGGGACAAGTTCAAGAGATTACAAGAGATGTAATTATGACACATGTTTGAAACTCAAATTGAAAATTTATTCCATAAAAAAATTCTCTTTTCCTCTTCCAACAACAAACACATTAAGAACCTTTTAACGAATTTATGAAAAATTAGGGTTCGTCTATCTATGTAGATAAAAATTCGTAAAAATGTTCTGCTATAGATGGCGCTTCAATCAGTTTTCAATAACAGTCATGATCCATAAATAATTTTCAAGAGATCTTCAGTCTAACGTGTTTTAAAGCGCTATAATAGGGAATAAAATGGAAATTCTTATCCCTTGATAATTTACATAGCAATCGCTTTAGAAATTGTAGATGGCGCTTCAATCAGTTAATAAAAACTATCATACGCCACCTATAATAAACATAGTGAATTTTATTCGAACTTGTGTCTGTATAGAGGCGAATCCTAATGAAAAATCATTTTTGTAATGATACGAATGGTATTAAATTTTGAATAAAAAAAATAAACTTTTTAATTCCATAATAACAACACAATCTTTGAGAATTTATTTAATCATTATCCTCTTCTCTTCAATGAGCTAATATTGTACCTAAATCAGGCATCAAAGAAAAAAAAATCAACAACAGCATGAGCAACAAAATATGAAGGAAAAAAAATTTTAACATTAAAAAAGATTAAAATTAGTTAGACTTTTTGAAATAATAAAAAAAAAACACAAACACAGTGAATAAATGGCTAAAAGGACTCTGTAAAAAGATATTTTAAATCAATAAGATTAAAATTAAAAAACAATGGCAACATTCAAAGTGAGTTGAAATTAATCGGTAAAAAAATGATGATTAAAAAAGAAAATTTACGAGTAAAAAATGAAAAAACACAAAATGTTAACATATAAAGAATATTAAAATAAAGTCAAAAATTTAAAAATAAAAAATTTAAAAAAAAGTCACATTCTTCCCTAAAGTAATTAGAAAAATTTTTAACTTTTAAGTTTATTTTAATTTTTGCGACGATTTTAGCAAAAATTTTATTTTATAATTTTAAGAAACAATCAACACATTCTCTAACATAATTTATTAAGTTTGCATTAAAAATTTAATTTTTTTATGAAAAGCATAGTATTTTCTATTTTATTCAAGAGATGGACACTTAAATTTTTCATTTAAATTTAACTTGACTAAATTATTTAATTGAATATAAGTAGGCTTATGTGAGAAAATTATTTATTTCAATGTTGTAGTTATTATATCATTTAGTCAAAACCAGAAACCGAAGTCGACTAAGTTTAGTTTTAAAACTTTTTAGTCGACTTCAAACTCAATGGTCAAAACACAATATTTAATCAAATTGTTATGCCAGTTAGCAAATATTATGGTTCACAATAAATGATTCTTTGTTTGTTAGGATAATCAAGTTGACTTGAGATTTAAATTACTTGATTTCAACTTGACTTTTGTGTGAATATCTGCATAATGCCGAGCCCTACTTTATTTGAAGCTTATAAATTATTTTATGATTTCAATTTTACCTTTGTTTTGTACTTAAATTTCTAAACATAATTAATCTTCAAGAAAAAATTCATAAACTTTCTTTAAAAATGAATTTTTAGAAAAATTGAAGTTAACTTGATGATGAGTTCTTATTGCTTCACTATGAAGCGAAAGTTGGTAACACAATTTGAAAACTTTTTTGATTTTTTATAAGATTTCGCCAACTTAGTTAAACTTTCGCTCTGCTAAGTTGTTTGATTAAGAACATAATATTGCAAAGTAACTACAGCACATTCTTGCTTTCTTTTACCAAACGAATTTCAAAACATGTCTTGTCTTGTCTATTTGATTTAAATTAAATTATTTAAGTGTTCATCTTTCACTATTTATTTATTTATTTTTAAAACAATCCGTCGCATTTTAAACTTTAATTTTGTTTGTTATTTAATATTCCATGTCTTCATCAATTTCCCACCTTTCAAATATCTCTCTTTCCCCAGTTTTGAAATGAATCAAAAGAAAAAAAGTGAATGGTAATTTAAGAGATGAGATTGAAGAATGGTAAAAAGAGATACACTATAACTAAATCTTAACTAATTATTGTCATTAAAAATGAAAACAAAAAAAAAAAAATTTAAAAAATGTTGTTAATTAGATGAATAAAAAAGAAGAGGAAATAAAATTATTAGACACATGAACAAGAACATGAAATGTGTAAAGATTTTTGTTCCCAAAATATCATTTTTTATTTTCTCTTTAGATTTTAATTTTTCATGAGCATTCTGGCTTAATGGTCGATTTTCATTAATTTCATCATCATTAAATTATTAATTTTCATTCTTTCACTTTTTAAAACGAGATCAAAGTAACACAATTTAGATGATTTTTACTAAGAACGTGGAAAAAAATTCATGAACATAAAATGATAAAAATTAGAATTAAAAAAAAACTGAGTCTAATTCGATTTTTTATTAGAAAATTTAAGTGAAGAAAAAATTAAATGTAAAGAAAATTTAAAAAAAAAAGAAATACAAGAATGATGCAATAATTTATAATTTATGTTTTTATGTGCAATTATTCACTAAAAAAAGTTAACGAATTATCATGAGAGAATCACAAAAAAAAGAAATGAAGAGAAATTTAAAATGATGATTAAAACGAAATTTAAAATAAAAAATTGTTCATGCATCTTCCCTCAAAATAAAAAAAATACACATAGGATTTGACAGTTGATGCATACAAAAAAGTTCTATTAAATGTCACTATGAAAGTTATAGATGTCGCTTTGATCAAATTGTAATTATCCTCATTTTGATTAAAGCGCCATCTACAAGTTTTCATAGCGGAATTTTTCAGAAATTTTTTGTCAGCGCTAACTGGCGAATTCTAAAAGAAAACTTTAATAATTTTCATTCAAATCATTTTAAAAGAATATTTTTTTGCAACATAAGAATCTTTTGTGACATAAAATGAAAAAGAAAAAAAAATCATATACGTTGTCGATAAGTTATAAAGAGAAAAAAAAATTTAGTAGAAGAAGACAAAAAACAAATAAAAACACAAAAGTGAAAATTAATAAAAAAGAAAACAAAAATTTGATCAAAAAAAATTTCTTTTGCTTTTTCAAGGTCTAAGAACTCTTTGATATTTGTTTTGTTAACAGAAATCAAAAAGTTCTGAACCCTTGTGCTTTTTTAATTTTCTCTTTTAGTTAGAAAATAGAACATCACCATTTTCACTATAAATTGCAAATTTGCCCTGAAACTCGAGTATAACTCTTTGAACAACATTTTCCGGTGTCTCACGATGAATTTCACTGCTTCCAAAAGCGAAATTATCAAAGCATTTTCCTAGCGCTTCAACTAAATCATTTTTATTAATTTTCTCCTTCACATCGACAAAATCCTCGTCAACACAAACATTAGATTTTAGCTTTAAAATCTCTAAATTGCTCAATTTGTCGACGAATGTCGATTCAATTTCATTAATTTTGTTGTCTGTCAACACCAATTGCTGTAATTGAGTATTATTGTGCAGCAATTGCGCGTCAATTCGAGCAAGAAAGGTATGAGTGATGAATAATTTGTGCAAATTTATCAAACTTGCAAACGTTGCTGATGGCAATTTTGTAAATCGATTGTGTGTCAGCCAGAGAGTTTGCAATTTGTTGAGTCCAAAAAAAGCGCCGTCTTCAACTGTTTCAATGTGATTTCCAACAAGTAAAAGATGCTCGAGATTTTCTAAACCATTGAATGCTCCATGCTCAAGTACTGGAATTTTATTATCTAATATCAAAATGTCTTTCAATTTCGGTGCAGTTGATAGGACAAAAGCTTGAATTCTCTGTAGCGATGATTTTCTTATTTCAAGTCCTTCAATGTTTGGGAATGCAGAAAGAATTTCAGAAACAATGAATGGCGTATGTGAATCAAAAATTTTAATATTCACGACATCTTTATCAGATCGATGTTCATTGTGCACTCCAGTGATGAAAATTTGTTGAGAATGTTTTGTGATGTTGACATTAATGTCTGTTAAAATGCATGAATAGCCAGTTATTGACACAATTTTATCCTCATCAAAATAACATTCTAATGTGTTTGTCAACGGATGTGCAGAAATGAATGCGGCATAAAATAAATTCACAAACAGAACTTTCCTTAAAATAATAAACTATTTTTAAATTTTGACTTAATTTCACAGTGAAACTTACTTCATGTCTTTTGTCTTTTAATTCTCACTTTAGAATAAAAAAAATTCTTTCTAAAACATTCTGAACTCTGAATTGTTGATAATCATCAAATGGAAATTTACAGACTCTCATTTATGTTGTCTCAATAATAATAAAACTAATGTTTGATTAGAAGTAAAAATTTTTCTTAGTTGCCTAACTTCAAGGAGCAAATTTCTTAAAAATAGATTTAAATTTCTCTTCTTTTTACCAAAATTCATTTGATCATTTTATCACAAACAAAATTGCGTTCAAGTGTAATAAATTATTAAAAATATTTTTTATAAGTGAATTTGTGAATTTTTAGCAACTGCATTGGTGAGTTTTAAAATTTTATTCAGTTTATAATTCAATTTTTGGTTTTTGACTAATTATAAATTTATTTCAAATACAGTTAATGAAATATCATTTTATTTTGTGATAAATATATTATTATCTAATTCATGTGCAAAAAAATTTAAAGCTTAAAATTTAAAAACTTTCTTTTAGAGCTTTCAAATTTAAATTTTAAAAAACCGTTATAAAAAGAGTATAAAAGTTTAAAAATAAATTTTCTTCTGTACACTGTGTAAATTAAAGAAGAAAACATTTTTCAGATTTATAAACAGAAAAATTTTTCATCAATAAAACGATACATCTCTTAATAAAGACTTCTCTCTCGGTGGCAAGTTTGTATAAACAAATAGCTTAATAATCATAAAATCTATCGGAAATGAACAGTCGCCACTCGTTTTCCTCTTTGGTTATTAAGAGACGAAATTATAAACATACAGAAATACGCTCAAAGGCACAACCAAGAAGTAATTGAGAAAGAGTAGTAAAAGAGTCTCTCATAGCTCAACTTACTTGGCCATAAGTGAGAGCTCTCCACACGCTAGTGAGCATAGAAAGGAGGCGAATGAGAGTTGAATCGCACGCATGTGTAGAATGAACATAAAAGTGCAGAAAACAATTTTTTCCTTTTCATTTCGCGGAATTAGAATTTTTCTCTTTTCGCTCTCTCAGTTTTTATTTATCTTTCTAGTGTTTTGGTTTGTTGTGAGTTCTCGTCCCGTCATATTTAAATTTTTTTTTCTTTCTTTCTTTTCACATATATTTATCTATATTTTGAGAGAAAGAGAGGAAAAATTAAAGAAAAGAAAAATTATGAATTTTCTTCTCGCTTTTAAATATACTCTAAAAATAATCATTTCATCTATTTCGTGTAGTTTCTTGTTTCAATCACTTCATCGTGATGACGATATGATCAGGAGAAGAAAATTTATTTTTCATTTCATATAACAACTTAATTATATTATAAGAAGATCAAAAGAAAAATTATTTTACAAATGAATGAGCTGAGAAAGTTTTTTTGTTATTTTTTGCATATCATATAAAAGAAATCTAGTTGGATAATAGCACCATTTAGTGGATAGTGTGTGTAATGCGGAAGTTTTTAAAGTGAGAGAAAGCATAAAAAGAGAGAGAGAAAGGAAGAAAAAATCGAATCAATTCTTCCCCAGTTTTTGACTTACTGACTTTTGTCTGCTTTTCTACTGTTGTTATTGTCGTTTCCTTTGATGTGTGATGAAAAAGCTTTTAATTATGGCTGACAAATTAAATTAGAGACAATTCTAATGCAATTTGACAGCAAACTATTTTTTAAAGTGAAAACTAAAAGAAAAAAATCGCATTTAAGGGTGGGATTATTTGTAGTGTGACTCTCGTATAGTGAAAGGAAGCAAAAAGGAAAATTTTCACTATATTTCGCTCTCTTTGCTGTGGCAATGCGGAAATCAATGTAAATGATTTTTCTCTTCATTTTTCCTACTGGCTTTGTTCCTTCTTTCAAAAAATAAAAACAAGAAATTCAATATTCAATAGATCAAAGAGAGAGAAAAAGTCGATCAACATAAATGCATGAAATTATAGTGAACGATGAAGCAAGAATAGAAATAATCGATGAATAAAAAAATTATTTATATACACATGAGAGTGAATAGACAAAACGAGAGTGTGTGCAGAAGCATTTTATTCTAAATTAAAATTTTTTCTTCTTCTTCTTTGCCAAAAAAATTATATTGAGAAAGAATTATTTGATTCGAGGACAATAAAAGAATAGAAAAAGAAGAAAATTTTTTGTTTTCTTCTCTAGTACAAGTTTTTAGTGTGTGAATTTCTTTTTATATAACTAAATCAATTTTTTATATACGAGAGTTGAGTGATCTTTCTAATTTGCAATTTTAATCATTCATATCCATCATCAAGTTGCTTATAATTTGTGGGTCACAAGGCCACGATGCAAAGGACAATGTCAATGCAGTTGCAATTTTCACCCTTCTCTCGTTAATGACGTTTCACACTGCATTCGTTTTTGATTATCAAGTTTAATATATTTACCGCACCACTGAAAAATTTTTAAGCGAAAAAAATTGATTTTCTAACATAAAAAAACTTTTGATTGCCATGCAGCAAGCAAAAAACACTTTCAACAGCTGTGCCCAAGTTTTGCATGTCATTCATATGGCTCGTAGAACAATTGAAAATTATCGAGTGTCTAACATATAATTTGAAAGCAAACACAACTATAAATTTGATATTGAATCTAGTTATTTAGAAATTTTTCCCTTATCTAACCGCCATTATGAGTAGCTGAAAAGAAGAATTTCATTTGTGAATATTTCTCTTCTTTATATTGTTCATTAACGCAATAAATAAACATATACACTCGCAAAAAACTCTCATATTTTTATGAATTGTAAATCTCAACTTTCAACGAGTTTCAAGGTTTATAAATTACGAGGGCAATGAAGCGAGATTTAATAAATCCCTCTTTGCACAGTAAAATAATTTTCAAAACGATGATATTTAATTTATGGGACAATGAAAATAAAAGATGAGAGTTTTAAGAGCAAGAAGTAATAGAATTATTTACAGTCAATTTACTTCTTGATTGATCACTTTGAAAGTATTATCGTTCATTAGATTTTGATTAAATAAATTTACCTTTTGATAATGACTTCCACTGTGAAACATAGGACGCTAATAAAACTTTTAAATCTTTTTTGATTCTTTGCCCTACTGAACTGCTTCATTTAACGCAACCTTTTACTTTTATTTTCTTCATCAAAACCATTTCCTTGATTTAATAACTTTTAATTGAAAATAATTCCTCAAGTAAACAACATTCAAAAAGGAAAACAAAAATAACAAAGAACAGAAATTGAACAAAATTAATGAAGAACAAAAATCACATTTCATAATATTTTCAGTGTTTCGACTCTAGTTTTTGGTTTCAAAACAATTCCTAATATCATTTTAAAACAATTCTAGTAATGGGACATTTCACAAATAGAAGGCTTTTTTTCTTTTATATTTTTCCAGGCGTAGAGACACATGAAAAGAGCAAGAAAGATCAAATAAAGTTCAAACTTTATAATTATTAACAAATAGATCAATAAATTGCTCTTTGTTGCTCCCAAATGCTCGTTTTTATTGATCCTTTTTGCTCTTTGTTACTGTTTCTTGTGTTTGCATACCAGAACTTTGGGAAATTATTCTGGATAAACTAGTGACAAAGTACAAAAAAGAACCAATGTGTGAATAACTTTATAAATATTGAATTATTACTCATGAACTTTTACCTTGCAAAGGTAAACACACCTTAATAGTATAAATTAAAGAATAATATTGCAGAAATCACACTAAAAATTTTTTATATCAACTTTAAACAAGTAATTCCTGAAAAAATTCGAAATCTTGTGAAAAAAATTGTGTTAAAGCTTTCTTTTTTTAATTTTGTTTGTAAAAATTGAGAAAAATAACAAGCATAGATAGACGAAAAATAATAAATTAAAGCAACATGTGTCTATGCCTGGGAAAATATTGAAATAAAGTCACAGTCTTTCGTCACAACTATTTTTCTACTAATTAGGGGATGGAAAAAATTAAAAATTCAAATTATATCGATTTAGTTTAAAAATTATATTTGTCTGTTACTTCTTATTTAAGAACTTTATAAGCAGAAGCTTTTATTGATATTTTTTGTCATATTTTTCTTTTGCTGGGACTTATGTTCAAAATAAGTATGGAAATTTTTCTCTTCATTTCATATTTAAACACAAGTCATTTAAAAACCACCCCAAAACGAGTCAAAAAGGAGTTATACCTTTCGTTCGGAATTTCGCTCAAGGGGTTTTGCTTATGAGTTGAATAATTTTCAACCCAACAGCAGTAACAGGCATAAAAATTATGTAAATTTATTATTCAAAAAAATAAACTATCAAATTATAATCTTCCACCCACTTTATGGAGTAAGAAAGGCAAGATCTCACGATTAAAGAAAATATCTAATTGGATTAGTCAATCTAAAAGTTAGTTTAAGCCTCAGTAAAATAAAATTAATGAGAAAATGATAATTTAAGATTATTTTTGAGGTAATCAATTTTGTATTATTTGTTTGTCAAGGATAAACGAAGTTTTTATTCACAACTTTTGTTAAAACATTTGTTTATTCAGTTTGTCTGGTTTCAAACAAATACAAGAAAAAATTGAAACTGATACTAGACTAAATCTATAATTTTTTTAAGAAAAATGCGTCAAAAATTCACGTGCATTACTGACAATTTCATTTTCTTTCTTGAATTTTTCATGAATACTTTTTCTATCTTGCATGTTTTTCGTTTTCAAAAAACATTCAACGCCGCTTATTGTTCTATAATAAGAGTGTAGAATTTTGTACATGAACAAAGGGAGCTATGTAGCTGTCATGCAATAGATAAAATAGCTTTTATATGACATACAGGGAAGTCACATTAATTTAACATCAATCATTAATCAACTATTATAAATGCAAATAGAGAAAATTTTTATTATCGATATTAAAAAAGGAAATGTGTGTGTGTATGTTTATGCGCAGCAAAAGAAGAAGAAGAAAATTGATGAATATAATAATTTTCTCTTTCGATAATAAAATATTTTTAGAATAATTTAGAACTATCGTCACTGGTTTTCGTTCATAAATTCATTGATTTTTTCTGACTTTATTTTTTGCTTATAAAGACAACGAATAAAAAGTTTTTCTTGAAGTTTTATATGCTTTCTCTCTCTTATTCGTGCTCATTTTATTTTAAGTTTATCGTGTGTGCCAATTGTGCATCTCGTGAAGTAGTTTTTGCTCTCACTCTCTTATTAGCTATAAAGAGGAAACTTTTCTTTATTCCACCACTTATAATTTCTTATCATTCTCATAAAATCTCAAATTGTTCACTTTTTTTCCTCTCATTCTCTCACATCCTTGTTTCTGTCACTTATGATTATAGTTGCATAGCAAACTAAATTTTTAATCTCATTTTCTCTTTTCTCATTCATGAACTTTGCAGATATGTGCTTATGTGAATTATACAATTAACAATAATAAATAAAATTTAAATTTAATATATTAATAATCATTAAAAATTTAAAGTGTATTAACGTGTACCGTGCAAATTTCCGTCTGTCAACAACAACAATTTATAATTGGAGTACGACACAAAGCGGAGTCATTTCAGCTATAATAATTTTTTGATCTTTGTGTGAGCACCTGTGCATTATTATCCTGTTTGTAATCTCTTATAGAGGAAAATTATTAGTGCAAAATATAAAAGTTCTAGATAGAAGAAATTAAATTAAAAAGAAGAAAAAAATTTAATGTGAAATGAACAATGATGCAGTAGCGAAAAAAAGTGAATGAAATGAAATGCCTTTAAAAGTAGTGTGAAAATTATAAAAAGAAATGCGATAAACTGCTGCCTGCCTTTGCTGTTTTTGAATTGTTCAATTTTTCTTTATTCCCTTTTTGTTCTTCCTCTTTCCTTCTTAAGTGCTCTAGTTTCTCTTTTTATGTGTATACGTTTCTTATTTTAATTTCCATTCATGTCTTGATAAACTATAGTAGAATGAAAAAAAAACTGTAATTAAGTGCAAGTTGGAATGAAAGAATTTTTATTCCTTTATAGTCGCGTTTATATACGAGCAGCAATTACTTTGAAAGTGTAGAAACATCAGAATAAACAATAGCAAGAAAATCGTTTTACTTTTTTTCTCTTATTTTAATTTCTTTTCCTTTTTCTTTTATTTAATTTTTATTTTTCCTCTATATTAAAAAAAGCTACATAGAGACAAATATAAGCAGTTAAACGAATTTAAATAAATAAAAAAAAAAAACAGTGAATAGACAAAATAGAAATAAATAAAAATATGTCACTCGCATTATGTCAAAATACGGACGATAATAATAACAATAGTAATAATAACCAGGGCCAAATGAGTGAGCAGCAACAACAGCAAGGAGCCGAAAGTGGTGGAGGCGCTGATTATACAATTTACAAGTAAGACATTCAAATAATTTATTCATGACAATTTAATGATTGACCCGAAAATTTCGAGCTCGCTGTAAAATATATCATAACAATAATTTCCAAATTTTCAAATTACCCATCATTCAGAGCTGTAGACACCCAAAATTATCAATTCATGAAGCTCTTCCTCTCTTTCTCTTTAGTCTAATGATATATTGCATAAAATAGTATACTTAAGTCTCTCTCCATCGTATGATTAATTATTTCTCTCACTCCCTTAGCTCCATGTTTATGCTCAAATGGGGCACTTAGCTGTGTGTCTATGTATCATAAAAGTAAAGATTTTTTTCCTGACCTTACTCACTCAATATGTGAATCTTCTCCTTAATAGTTTTATGCTTTCTCTGCGTCTTATGGTATCAGTTTCAATTTTGCTTTCTTTTTCACGTAGATTGTGCGCACCAATCGCAAGCCTCGACTGTATGGAGGAATTTAGTGGAAACACACTCGACATGAATATGGGTAAGATTATATTTATTTGACATTTATTGTTTTTTGATCTTTCGATTTTATTTTTACAACTTACAGGTCGTTCTATAAGCATAGGATCTAAGACTTCACTTAAAAATATGTCGTCTACTCCAGGTAAAAAGAAAGAACAAAAATTAATTTTTATCATATATTTTAATTTTATTAGATAAATTGAGTTTTGAGTTTTTATTTTAATTAAGTGATTAGCACTTAGTATGTTTAAGATTTAGCATTGAAACACTTAAACAATTCTTTGTGCTGAGCACTAAACACTTAGTGCTGAACACTAAAACACAAGCATTTTGTGATGAGCACTAGAACATTCAAAATAAACTTTTAAATGCACATTACATAGTAATTTGTATCAGTAGCAACTGGTAGTAACTGTCAACTACATATATCGATGATTAAAATAAAACTTAAAATTAATATAACTAAAATAATGACTATTTGCAGGTCTTCGATATAAAAATTTAGGCAAAAGTGGCTTACGAGTCTCGAATGTTGCACTCGGAACATGGTCGACGTTTTCTTCAGGCGTTAGTGAAGAACAAGCAGAAATGATAATTCGTTTAGCATACGATAGTGGCATTAATCTATTTGACCTGTCGGATCTGCATTCGGGTCCTCGAGCCGAGATAGAATTTGGAAATATTTTAAAGAAAACAAATTGGAAGCGTATGACTTATATCGTGACAGTGAAAATTTATTGGAGCATAAAGTAAGTTTCGATGATTTTATAAATATTTATTGAAAAGGAAAAATACTTGCTTTAGCTTTCATATGAAGGTGTGAGAGTGATGCAATCGAGCAGATAAAGAAAAATATGTTTTATGCCACTCATTGAGCAGCATTCATTCTTATCTGTAGCATATTGTATGCTGTTGTCAATAAAATTTATGAATTTTTGTTTGTGTATAAAATTTCACAGGGGAGAAGAGCGTGGATTATCAAAAAAGCACATAATCGAAAGCGTTCAAGCGAGCTTAAAACGCTTGCAGCTGGACTACATCGACATAGTGATAATTCACAAGGCTGATTCAATGTGTCCCATGGAAGGTAATTAAATGCATGCCACGATTTATGATTTTATTATTTTTTTATTTTTAACTCTACAGAGGTTGTACGCGCTATGAATTATGTTATAAATAAAGGCTGGGTGCTGTATTGGGGTAGGTCGTCATTCTTTTTCCCTAATCAATCTCAGAAATTCATGCAATATTTCTCTTTTAAGGCACATCAAAATGGTCAACAACAGAGATAATGGAGGCTTATACAAACTGTCGTGAATTTAACTGCATTACACCCATTATGGAGCAGTCAGAATATCACATGTTTTGTCGCGACCGCGCTGAACTTTATCTACCCGAAATGTATAATAAAATTGGCGTTGGTCTAATGGCTTATGGTCCTCTGGGGATGTATTTGACAGAGAACACCGACAGATTGTTCTTTTCAAAAGGCTCATTGCGTTCAAAAACACAAAATTCATCATGGACTGAAGATGAAGTAGCCAAAGAAGTGAGTAAAAATTAATTTCTCTTGACATTTTGTTGTTAATGAATAAATGTAAAACATTTTAGGATCGCGTTGAAGAGGCACGTCGACATTTAGAAAAAATTAGAGACTTAAATTTATTAGCGGAAAAACTCGGATGTAGTTTGACACAATTATCAGTGGCATGGTCGTTGAAACATGAACCTGTTCAGTGTTTGCTTATAGGTGCAAAAACTACTGAACAATTAACGCAAAATCTTCAAGCTTTACAGGTAAAAAAATGTTCAAACTCAAAAACACTTCGAAAAATCATCGATTAATTGCTGTAATTGTAATTTTAAAAGAAAGTAGTTAGAATCAAGAAATAATAGAATACTTCAAGCAGATAAAATTTGATCCAAAATCTGGATCAAATTTTATTCAATTTTTTCGAAGCCGTTACAAAATTTCTTTTATAACTTAATTTTACTATAAATTTCTAATTATTTTCATTTCTTATCTAATTGTAAGAAAATATTGAGTCATAAACTATAATGTTAAGCACAGTTAATAAGAAAATTAGGTGATTCCTTAAATTTTTCATTCAGAAAAGCTGTTTTAGGGGCATATTCAAAAGATTTTTCGTCAAAAAAGACAACCCCCTGAATTTGAATTTTAACGGCTAAATCGCTTATTGAAATATTCTATTATTTCTTGGTTAGAATCTTCTGGTTTTCGCTAGTTGATTCTTGCTATTAGTAGCGTATGCCTATAGCAAGGCCTGAGAACTCTTTTTGCTTACTATGATTATTTTTTGGCTCGATTTTATTTCTTTGTCAAAATCTCGTTTTTCCTATCATAATCTTCGATTCTTATGATTGATTCTTTGCTTTTAAAAGTAAATAAATGATTGTGCATCAAAATATCTGCATAAATATGGCTAGTTTACAAAATTTGGAATCAAAACGGGATCAAAAAAATCAAACAAAAATCAAAAATCTCAAACTGGGATCAAAAATTTTTGAAAGAGTTCTCAGGCCTTGGCCTATAGTATCTATAGCTACTGCAGTTAAAAACAACTTTTGTAAAAGCAGTCAGTGATTACAGTAAATTTTAACTATTAGCTATTGACCAGTAATTTAACAATTTTGCTTAAGAATCGATGATTAATCAAAGTGTCAACTCGTTAAAATGATCCTTCTTTAAAGTAAAATGTTGTCAATGCTCATTTCCATATTTTAGTTACTACCACGCTTATCGGTATCAGTAATGCTAGAAATTGAAAGAATTATTGATAATAAGCCAGTACGACCGCCAATGATTTCAACATTACAAATGCGAGGTTTGGTGTCACATGGTAAGTATTTCCATTTCACTCATATCATTTGTTTGTTGAATTTTATTTCATTAATGAGTTTAAGTGTTCTGAATTTTGATATGAAAAAGCTAACTAACATAATAAATTTAATTTAAAGCTTCATGAAAGGCGTTTTTTGTTGATTTTATAAGCTTTGTATTTATGTTATTAATGATTTAAAAAAATTTAAAGCACTTAAACTCAATATAAAAATAAATGTAAAAAAGAAAAGTTTTTAATTTTATTTTCAACAAGAAATACATTGAAATCCCAGAAAAATGTCTGTTAAAAGAAATTTCTTCCCTTTATGTATTATTCAATTTTAGAAACACATTTTCTATCTTTTTTGTACAAATTTTTACCTTTCCATGTATATGGTTTTTCATATTTATTTTTATATATTCTTTTATATGTATTAAAGTCGGACCAGAAATCGTAGAGAACTGACTTTGTTGTAGTAATCAGCGCACGACATCTTGCTTTCCGAATATTTACTTTCAAATTTCGATTTCAATTTTTTTCTTCGAACTCAAAGTGACCAATTCTTGAATCATATATGCAACTTTAGCCTATATAAATAAATCTAAAAAATAAACAGAGTAAAAGACAAACATACACACACAAAAACACACATCATACACATCATTCGCATGAAAGTGCCTGGCACACATACAAATACACACACAAACATTTTTGTGACACACTTTTTTCAGTATGAAAATAATGAATGATAAGAGAAATGATTATTTTGGTCGGTAGAGTGTTGTGGATCATCAGAATAGAATAAAAAAAAAATTATTTTAGTTAAAGAGCTTCACAATCCACATATCCGTAAACTTTTTTTCGGTAATTCTTCTTTCCTATCAACTAGTTTTTTTGTACTTACACTTTTTTTCCTTCTTTAACATTTAATTCTGCCTATGTCTGTATGATTTTTCTAATTTTTTATTTGAGCAAGTTTTAACCGGCTATGTGACGTCTCACAAAAGCTCTTTGCCTGTTTTGTTTCTGTTTAAAAGTCAATCAATTCACGCTTTAAAACAAAAAAATCCTTTATTCCTGTTTTTATGTTTTTTAATTATTAAGCTTTTTGCTATTGAAAAAATTTTTATAATATTGCAACAAATTTCTTTTTTCCCTTTTTCTTCTTCTTCGCTTTTGTTTGTCTTTACAACAGCCAATGTTCTCGTTACAGATGCACTTGGTGAAGTTGAAGCTAATGTTGTTGACTCTGTGCGTGGTGATGAAGAAGAGGACATTATTGAAGAACATAAGGAAGATGGAAAGTTGGGGTTTTGCGAGATTCAGTGACAACCAAAGTCTAGTAAAAAGAAATTCACGAAGAAGAACTCTAAGCGACTAGATGATACGAAGAAATTAAATTTAACAATTACGAAGATCGATGAGGAGCAAGAAAATGAGAAAATTCAAATAATACAGCTGACATCGCCGATCAAAGTTCGAAGTCCACTTGGCTATCGATCGTCATACAATTTGGCAACAGATGCACCAATTCAACCCATCTGTAGCACTTCTAATGACCTCAATGTGACTACTTTTAAATCTACACCTGTTTATTTGCCATCAGCAAATATTAAATCTCCACCACGACCTTCAGATGTTCCTATTCCGGATTCTGGGCCACCTCGCAAACTATCAATCATGAGTTTACGCTCATTGAGTTTGAGTTTGAGAATTTTCAAAAATCGTGGACGAATGTCTGAAGGCTACATTGAACCATCAATTTTAAAGCCCATTGGTGAAAATCGACCATCAATCTTCAAAATGGATGTTTTTGAGAAGAACTTGAAGAAATTCATAACTCGATCGAATGAAAATGCTTTTCAGACTTATTCAGAATATGCAGAACAACAGCAAGCAACAAATTCAAAGCAAACAAAGCGTAGTAACATGTTTAAACAGCAGAAAATTCACGCCAGACGATCATCAATGTCAGATATTCCTGATCCAAATATCAACCAGCGACCATTGCAATTACAAAGTGGTCCTAGTGGTTGCCACTCGTCATCAAATGTTAAAATTGAGACGCATAAGAAACCAGAAAAGAAGCCAGACAAAACAGCTGAAATGCTCAAAGAAGTTCGTAAACGCAATTTAGAAACGGCAAAACGCAACAACGCTCCACGTCGCATCAGTACCGCATATTAAAATATAAAATTTTTTTATTAAATTATTAAAACGTTAAAAAGTTTAAACTTTAAATTTAAAAAAGATTTACCCGCAAATAATTATCCCATTTTTAAAATATTCTCTCCTCACTCGAGTGTGAATTGAAGCGAATTTTCTTTATACAAAAAAGAACTTGATTATGAAATAAACAATATTTACTTCTTATATATCAATTAAATTGCATTAAAAGTGAAATGTGAAGAACTCAAAGAGATCTTTCTTATTTCTCTTATTAGAAAAGCGCTATAAAGAGAGAAAAAATTTCTAGACTTTATTACACAAACACAAATACATAAAAAATATTTAAATTTAAAAAAGAAAATGATTATTGAAACCCTGCAGCTTTGCTCTAGTTACGCATTCTTAAAGAATTCTAAATTTAAAGAAAAGAAATTAATCATAATAAATGATGACTTAATACAATAATAATTAATTAAATATAAAAAATTTAACTTTAAAAACTGAGATAAAAAGAAGAAAAAGATCATTATATAATAATGATGAGAAATTATAGCAATACTTGCGAAAAAGGGTTTATAATTCAAAAATATTTATTAGTGATATCAGAAAACTGCTGATAAATGCAGCTAAGAAGTAAAGGAAAATTTTGTTTTTTCTTAACTGCATTTTCATGTAAAACTTACGTACATATTTTGTTACCTTCTTAGAGTGAAAATCTATTTCGAAAATTATTATCTATTTAGCTGTATAGTTCAATTATATATCCACTCAGTCAATTTTTTCCTCTTAATAACTCTTACTGTGTTTTAACAAAATAAAAAAAACATTTAAGTATTTACAAGAAATATTTACAAAATTAAATTAAATTAAATTAGTTAATTGCTCTCTATAAATTTAAAAAAAAAATAAAACTTTTTATTTAAATATCTTTAGTTTGTGAATGATAAAATAAAGTGAAGCTCTAAATTAGTGGCATCAGAAATAAATACATGAAAATAAAAGAAGATTAAAAAATGGATTTCAAAATTCAAAAAAACATGAGCCTTACGAATAAAAAATGAAGTAGAGATAATAACGCAAAAAAAAACACGAAATTTTAAACACTTTAAAGCAGTTGCTCGAAATGATGCAGCTACATCAAAGAAAAAAAAGTAGAAGAGAGAACACTTATAACAACAACAACAGAAACACAATACTGGTGATTTAATATAAGAATAATTTTTAAATTGAAAAAAATTAAAAACTTTTAAAACGCAGATGATTATAGCTAGAAATTTAAATTTAAATGAAATTGATTAGATTGAGAGAAATAATGAAGAGAATATTGGCTATGAAAAATCTTGTTTGTTATATTTTTTGCCAATACAATTTTTTGATATAATGGAAATGAAAATTTTTCAATATTGGTCAATTTTAGTTGACTCGAAAAACAATTTTTCAATTATTCCCTCCTACTAATTGCTTTCAGTCAAAACCAGTTGAAAAGTAAATTACAAATGATCAATTTACAAAAATAAATCCAGAAATTGTTCAATTGTTATTCTAGAATGAAATTAAAACAAAGCATGAAATTTTCTTCTCAATATTTTTCCTTTTCTCATTAGAAAACGTTTAACGAATAAATTTAAATGAATAAAATCTTTTTTCGCTTAATCTATGAAAGAAAATGCAAAGAAGATAAAAAAATTATCATATAATAAATGAAGGAAAAAGATGAATTTTCTGCAGCTAAATGCTTAATATTTATTTACAAAAATTTTTGACAAATTAAAACTTATGACATGACAAATTTATTTCTATCAAAAATGGCAATTATCAATTAATTAGTAAAGTCTTGTTAATGATTTATATTTACACCATGATGATGAATATTTATTTAATTATTTATCTAAGATATGATGTTTTCATACTATGATAGAAAGAAGAAATTTAAAAGTTGGCAAAAATTCAAATTATCATGTGAATGAGTTTATTAAATATTTCAGGGTGTGACAGTTTAAAAAATCACCTTCGAAATTATTTACAGTTTTCAAAAAAATTAATATTTTCTGTCTTAAATTTAATAAATTACATCGTAAAACCTAATTTTTTGGTTACTAAGTAATAAATTGATTGATAAAAATTTCATTTGCGAATTTATAGATCAAATATCGAAAAAAATTTATTATTTTTAATTTTACACCCAGAATTATTATAAAAAAGCGAATTTCGAAGAATTAAAAAATTTTGAAATCGTCCTTATCCTGTTTAACTCATGCAGGCCAATTAAGTTCTATTTGTTTTCATATAATATCAGAAAAAAAAGATTAAAGCACATAGTGCACTGTAATCTGTAATCGAAAGAAGAATGTGATTGATAAATATTTCAAATAAATTAAAGCTCTTATGATGAAATGAAAAAGTGGACGTCCACTTGGATGTTGTCAAGATTTGTTACGCGAAATAATAAAAACACTGCTTTACGAGATTCATAATGCGAGTGATTTGTTACAATTTGTTTGCGTCCAATTGTTGCAATATTTGCATTAAACTTGAAAAATGAAAAAATATAGATATTTAAATTCAATTTAAAAAAATTTTAAATAACTTGAATAGTGCACAAATTTTTACATTTCACCATTTTCAATTTTTTCAAACCCAAAAAACTAAACTTAATAAAAAATGCCACCAGATAAAAACAATTGATTGAAAATTTTAAAAATATTTCAAGAAAAATAAAAAATCGTTTTTTAAAAGCGCCTATAGCCAATCTCTTCCAAAAGAAAGAAAATACTTTAAAATAATGAAGAAAATGATGAGAAAAAAATCTTTAAATAAATGCTTTATATTGAAGAAGAATCTTAAATAATTTTTGTTTTGTTTTACGATTACACAATAAAAACATGAATTTTATTTACACTCATTGACACCTAAGTTAACAGCTGCTTTTTATGAACACGTGAGATTTACACATTCAGTAATTTAAATTTCATTGACTCGAATCATTTACGCCGAAATCTTTGATGTTTAACATATTGCACGTGTATTCGAATAGTTTTTTGCATTCTTCATCATTGTGTGCCATGTCATTGACTGGTGCGTGAATCAAACAATTGGTTAAATAAACTCCACCATGAGCTTCTAATGATGGCTCTATTGCAGCATAAATTATCGTCCTTGCACCTTCTTCAACCGACTGTTAAAATATTTCCTTAATTAAAAAAATTAAAAAGTTTTAAAATCAAACTTTTACCTTAAATAGAAAATATTTCCATCCTGGGATATGATTGACAAGTGATTTTTGAAAAATATCTGTATCAACAACTCCTGTTGAATATTTAAATATTTAAAATTATTTTTAATGCTAGAAAAATTTCAATTCTCACCTGGATGTGGAGCAAATGCATGAATTGGTAAATTTCTCTCCCTGAATAGTTTTTCTTGTTGATAAGTTCCCATAATTGTCGCTAGTTTACTATTTGCATAAGCCATACTTGCTCTATAATAATTTTTACAATGAAAGTCTTTATAATTGATAATTCCTACTTCATGAACATTTGAAGCAACGTTGACAACGCGTGATTTCACACCAATTAAATCTGCTCCTGCTTTCAATTGTGGAACTAGCAAATGTGTTAGCATAAAATGACCAAGATAATTTACTGCCATTTGAGATATGAAACCTTCTTTTGTCACATTATAAGGTGCTGATAAAATACCAGCTGAAAGAATAAAAAATTGTTTTTGTTTAAGAAAGCTTTATGAAAAGTTTTGAAATTTTTTACCATTGTTGATGAGTAAATTGATAGCAGGAAATTTTTCTTTAATTATTTTAGCGAAATTTTTGACTTTATCTAAATCGCTTGTGTCACATATTTCATAAAATATGCGATCTTTCCTGAGTTCTGGTTCAATATTCTTTTCCATTGATTCTCTTGCATCTTTTATATTTCTTACACCTGCAAATGACACAGAGCACTTTTGTGAAAAGAATTTAAAAGCCGAAAATTGAGTGCTCAACATTACCTAACACAACTGTCATCTCGCATTCAAGCAATTTTCTCAATATACCTAAGCCAATACCTTTATTACCACCTGTAAGCACTACAATTTTATTTGGCTGCTTGTATAATGCTATTGGCAAGAAAGAGAGAAAGAGAAGAAAAAAATGTGTGAGTAAAAATTATTTTCAAGGTTGAACATTTGTTTTTTGGCAATTTCTTCATCATTGCTCTCTGTATGTGTCGTTATTCAATGTAAAATATCTTTTTGTCTTATAAACAAAATACATTTTGCGCTCATATGATTTTTGTAGAAATTTTCAGTCTTTAAAATTTGAATTTAATTCACATAAACTTAAACTTTCACTATTTATGCTTTCAGATAATCACAAAAATATTCATCAAGGTCTTTTAATTACGATCTCATTTATTTTTACTCTCAGCTATGACAAATAATTAAAACACACGAGACTTTGACATTTAGAAGTAAGTTAAATATCTTGATGACAAATTGTGATCGCTTGATCAGTATTGACCATGGGTAATTTACTGCTTTTAATTGTGAATACCATACAGTTCAAACAATGATAATTTTAGCTAATCCCGAGTGATCAAAAATACGTTAAAACTTTCCGCTTACTTGCCGTGGCATGTTAAAGGCATATAAACGAAAAGCACGGGACAGTGTTGTTATTGTAGACGTCTACGATCTACAATGTTGTCTACGTAGACAAAATCTACAGTATAATCTACGTAGACCGTAATCCGTAGACGTCTTCGATAACAACACTGATTCGGGAAAGGTCAAAAAGGTTAAAAATTCTTAAGCTTTTAACATTTTTTTTCACTGACCAGTTATTATAGGAAGAAATTAAACTTTTTAATAAGTTTATTCATTCAAGTTCAAATAAATGTATCACTGAGTAAGCATTGAAAATCAAAAAATCACTTTTTGTGTAAAAGAAACTTCTCGAGTTCCTTTCATGAATGAATGTTACGTAAAACACATGAAGATTAAAGCCTTGGCTCACAGCGTCAATAATAAATTATAAAATTAAGCTTTTCCTTGTCTTCTTATTGTTATTAAAGTGAAAACATGTTTTTTGGAACTTTGACACTGTTTTCATATATCACTTTGGACTTTATCAGCTTAAAATCTTTCTTACTTAATTGATCAACAACTTAATTATGTTTTTGTCACTCTTGTAAATTGTTTAACTGTTTAAATAAGAAGTTTTTTGATTAATTTGAACAGCTTTGACTAAAACTTACAAACAAAATTATATTTTCTCATAATTGCATCCTCATAATTTCCTTTTGTGCCCATCCAGAGCATTTTAATTTCAAATAACGTTCTTCGTCTCTTAATTGGATCATTAAAATATTCTTTATAAATGTACAAAATTACGCAAGATAAAACAACTAAAGTGATAATTGTCACAATTTCCATTTTTTTATTGCACTACTTTTTAAACTTAAATTTCAAATCTCTACAAATTTTCTCTTTATTTTCTTGCATTAAAATAAAAATCAAAAACAACCGATCGCGTTCGAAAGCGAAAATGTAATGACTATATGCTGAGTAATGAAAAAGAGATTTAAGTGCGTAGCTGTGTGGTAAATTACAAACTTCAATCTTTTAGTAACTGCTAAGCTATGTACAGACATCACTTACTCTTGTATGTGCAAAGAAGAAGAGAAAAAAATAATGGTCAAAATAGTTCCAAATGAATTTGTGTTAGAGTTTCTCTCTATTGAAAAATTGCCTAATTAAACTTTTTTTTTGCTCTCAACTATTTCTTCTCTTATTTTTTTGAGGGGATTTTTCGAAGGTAAAAAAATTATTGAGAGAAGATTAAGACTGACGTAATGAGCATTGAACAAATGAGTTCAATGATCATAGTCTAGTTATGACGTAGTAAAACTTTTTATTAAATGAAAGAAACTTCCGATTATTACAATTTAAACGCAGACAGAGTGGCAAACTATATGATTGAACAGTTATGGTCAACCTGTGTATTGCGAAAAATTTTAAATATGCAAAAAACCTAATATTTCATAAAAGTCAAGTGTAAAAAGATAAAGGTTAAGTGAGCTTTTAATTTTTGAGATGTCACGAGAAATTATTTTAATTCTTGTGTATTGTGAAACAAATTTAATCTTCAGATGTTTCGCGACACATAAAAATTGACCAATACTATCAAATAGAAGAATAAACTTTTATCCATTCAACTGATCATCACACGGAGTGCAAAAAAGCAATAATTGAAAATCGTCGTTAAGTGCTGAGCAAATTTATTCATTTTTAACTTTCTTTGTTGTCATTATTTAAAGAATTACGAACTGCCGCATTTGAATAAAAAGATTATGAAGGAGTAAAGCTTGAGCAGACATAGCGAAAATATTTACTCAATTCTTTTCTTTAAAAGAAAAAATTATCTCTAAAGATTTATTTTGTCAAAGCATTTGCAAAAATATTATTCGTAACGACTTTTAATCGCTTAATTCTAGAAATTAAAAGAACGTAGAATGCAAATTAATATACCATTCTTAAGCACTAATTAAAGTAAAACAATTAGAGATCATCGGAGATTGTGTTTTGATCAACAGTTTAGCGATTCAAAGTTGATTAAATGACAAACAATTTTCATAAAAGGATGACATATCAAACTCGTGTAATTTTAGTCCAAAATTTCATTCAATAATTTGATCGAACAGTTATTTTTTCAAATACGTTATTTTGCGCAAACGACGACCTAAAGCTTAATAAAAATTTTATCGACAATAAACTTAAAATTCTTCAATATGGAAATTCTTGGAATTTAAATTATTTTCTCTCACAGCCAATAAACAATTTATTTTACAATTTTTTACTTTGGCAAAATGCCTAATAAAAATCTTCGCTGACAAATCATTATTTTCTTTTTATTATGATTTTGAAGTTGTATGCAGAAAACTATTCGACCAAAATGTGGGCTACTGGAAAAAAATTCTAATTTCACATAGATAAAAAACATCGATTTCTCTTCAATTCTTTTATCAATCTGAAATTTATTTAAAACAACTAAAAAAATAAAAATTGAATTTGTAATATAAAAAATAATAAAAGATTTCAATGAAAAGTGGTAAGAACTTCAGTCTAAAATGCTTTAACGTGAGCTAACGGCGTATAAAGTGAAAATTCTTACTCCTTATTCAATGAATAAATTTAAAAATTTTTTTTTATTTCAAAAGCAAACATTTAATAAATTATAAATTTATCCAAAAAAGTCACATTCGCATGGATCTTTTACACAGTAACATTGTTTATTTCTTTTTCTTCCAAAAACTCGATCTAAAATTTTACTAATTTAATTTCTTGTTGAGAAAAGGTTAAAAAATTTAAATTTACCACAATCACATGGATCAGTTACACAAACACATAGATCATCATTGTATGTATTTTGAAGTTCTTGTCCTACATCTGTAGATACATCATCATCTGAAAAATTATCAACTAATATCCAAAATTTAATTTTTTGCACAAAATAATCTTCAAAATAATTACCGATCTCATCATCATTTTCATTTTGTGAAAATGTCACTGCAAAAACTGCAAAAAGTATGAAGAATAAAACAAAAGGTTTCATTGTGTTGCTTAAACTAAACGGCAAACTGAATTGCAGTTTTATTTATACAATTTCATTAATTTGTGATGCATTTTATATAGTTTGTGCTTGTCACTATAAATTAAAATGCAATTTATTTATTTTTATTCTCATTTTCTGGGCAAGTTTTACAATCACAGTGAGTTCCAGTACATCGTCGAGTTCTTTTGAATTGTAGACATTCTTCATGACTCACAGACTGAAAGCCTATAAAATATTAAATTATTTATCAACTTTTAAAGTAAAACATTTTCATTTACTTTCGTTATTTAAACAATTTTCTTTTTTCATATGACATGAGCTTTGAAATTCACGAACTTTTCCAGTTTTAGTTGATTTTCCACAAAATGATAAAGCTCTTTTTGGTATTGGACAGATTTTGTTCATAGTTAATTCACAATTTAACTCATTTTGACAAAAAGTGATTACAAACAATGCAAATATAATTAAAAGCGAGAATAACACAAATCTCATATTTGTGAGATTTAAAAACAAACTGAACTGAATTGCGAAAATGAGCTGATAACTTGAAAAATAAACTCGAAATTCTTTCTAGTTTAAATAAATATTGTGATAAGTAAATGAATGAACTCAGATTTTCATAAACAATTTCTGTATATTACAAAATTTATCATTTGTCATGAAAATCAACCATTCTTGCTTTCAAAACTTTTAAAATATTACAAAAATCAATCAAAATTCTTAATTTTCTCTTCATTTAAAGACTTTTTACTTCACACAGATTAGCCATTAAATTAATTGTTGATAAGTTTTAATTCATAAGAAATGTAAACATGCTTTAATCACTTACATTCATGCCATTTATTTTGCTCAATTCAGATGCAGTTATTTTATATAAGTAGACATACAATAAATGTATCGCATGTACCAATAATTTGAAATTCTTTAGAGATGAATTTATTTATTGTAGTTTTGTTTCTTAATGAATTGTTCTCATTTGCAATTCAACCCAGTTGTCTGCATTTTCTGTGAAAAATATTCCAGAGCAATTCAATTAATGATTTCATTTACTGATACTACTAATTAAAGTTGTAAAAGTAGAATCTACTTTGTAGCTTTTGGTTTCTTTCTATAATAGGTTTTGGTTATTGTAGCCATTGGTTGCTTGTAACCAAAATTTTCTTTTTTCGGTTACTGGCGTCAGACCAGTAGTTTCTGCTTCCAACATGAATGATATTGATTAAAATGTTTGCAATTATATTTTTTTGTCATTAATTTCACCACATCAATAGTTTGTTCTGTCACTTGTCCATAAATAAATAATAAAATCGAAATAAACATTATTATCAATGTAAAATTTATAAACAACATCACTGATAGCTTTTGTAATTTTTTTTGCATTTTTTGTTTTCATTAAATTGGCTTAAGATTTTAGTATTTTTGAGTTTTTCATTTTTCAAATAATATTAAAATTCTCTAAAACAATTCATTTTTTAAATAAAAATTTTCAAAGTTCTAATTCAATAATATTAACTGATTATTTTCTTTTATAAATAAAATAATTTGTCCACTATCCATATATTCAATTAAAATTAAATTAAATTAAATTAAGTTAAGATACTTTCAAACATTTCACCTTTTCAAAATATTGATTATTTAATTTAAAATATACAAAATTCATATGATAAAAGTATAAAATATTCAATCTATACCGAAATTCTTAATTTTGAGTAAATCACATGAATAGTCAAAAAAATTTTTACATTCTGTGTCATTTCTTGCAATTTTTGAGGCAGTTGTTGGTCGACAATTTGTTATATAAATTCCACCTTTCTTCTCAAGTTCTGTTGAAATAGCAGCACAAATTATTGATCTTGATCCTTGTTCTGGTGTCTAAATATAAGCAAATTTTAATTTTGATCAAAATTATTAGAATTTCAAAAATTACTTTCATGATAATTCTTCTAATCAATCCTAATGAGCCAATTAGTGAATATTGAAACATGTCTGTATTTACAATGCCTGGATGTGGCGCATATGAAGACACTTTCCAGCCTTTTTCTCTGCAAATTTTCTCTAAATGTCTCGTGAACATCATCTGGGCAAGTTTACTGTTAGAATATGCTTCACCCTTGTGGTAATAGTTCTCGTAATGGAAATTATCATATTTTATTTTTCCAGCAAAATGTGCACAAGATGAGACATTAATGATTCTTGAATTAACATCTGTTTCACTGGAAGCAGCAATTAGTTGTGGCATAAGTAAATGCGTGAGTAAAAAATGTCCGAGATAATTTACAGCCATTTGAGATTCAAAATTATCTTTAGTTTTAGCGTATGGAACTGCCAAAATACCAGCTAAAAATTAATAAATTGTTTAAATCTTGAAAATATTTTGAATAGTAAAAACAAACATACCATTGTTGATGAGCAGATTTATTTTATTGCATCTTTCTTGCACGCGACTCGCAAACTCACGTACAGAGTTCATGTCACCAGTATCACATTTTTCATAAATTACTCGATTCAACAATAACGATTTGTCGATTGAACTCTCAATAGATTTTTTTGCTGCTTCAATATTTCTAACACCTTGTGAAAAATAAATTTATTAAATCGTTACAAAGCATTTTTTGTGATTATAAATTTTAATTAATGATAATTTTTTAAGAAAATGTGTGAATTATTTTAATACATACCTAAAATTACAGTCATCTTACAATGAAGCAATTTCTTTAATATTTGTAAGCCAATACCACGATTGCCACCTGTCAATACAACCACTGAAGACGTTTTGTTATGGAGTGCTATATGAGTTAAATAAACAATAAAAAAGTCTCGCTTGTAAAGTTTACATAAAAGTTTCACTTACCGACTCGATTGTAATACATTCCAATTGTCATATCGGAAATAATAGATTTACATCCATAGTAAATGAATTTTGTTTCGAAAAAAAATTCGCTGAAGTTTTTTGGTGTGCTTGACTTGAATAGCATAAAAATGATAACAAAATATAACAAAAGAAACACGAGAACACCAATTACTATGTAAATCAACATTTCAGACTGAAATTTTTGATCCGGCACGAGTGAAGATGAAATAACGACTGAACATCTTTTTACTCACAAATTTAAGTACTCTTAACTCATTAGCAAGTGTATGCGTTGAATTTTATAATTATTTTCCAGGTGAGGACACTCAGTTATCTTTAATGATCTTTTGTTATCTTTCTATTCCGATTAGAGACATACACGAGACTGGTGTATTAACATGCCATGTTTTATCATGCTTTTGATTTGTTAAAATTTGTTGTACTGGTTTTTGGTGACATCATATTTCAAAAACGAACGATGGAAGGAAATTTAATTTTGAGTAATTTCATTGGACCATTTATTTAAGAGTTTTCAAGTGTCTTGTTAATTTCATCAAAAACAAAAAGTATGATTTTGAATGAACTTTAACAATCTTTTGGTATCTTTTTATTCGAGTGTCTATACCTAAATTATTTGAGTTTTTTGAAAAGTTGTGATTGTATATGTGTTAGAGTTAGATTGATAATCAATTTAGCTGTAATGACTTCTGCAGTGCTTTATAAATGATTTAAATTTTTTTCTTAATAATTCTTTTATTAAGTTTAAAAATAAAACAGAACTTTGAGCAATGATTAAATAAAATTATTTCTTTCCCGAGTATTTAACTTCAACATACCCTAAAAATAGCAAACTTAAATGAAAACCCTGAACTTAAATTTTCAATTCTTTTCCAAAAATCCAAAATTTTCAATTTTAAGCAATTCACAGGAGTAATCAAAAAGTTTTTTGCATTCCATTGGACTCCATGCTTTAGAATGCATTCTTGAAATTGAACAGTTGCTTAAATAATTTCCACCTTTTCCTTCTAATTCTGGAGAGATCGCAGCGTAAACAATTGTGCGTGAACCTTCTTCTGGTGTCTATAATGAGAATAATAAACATTTTAATTCGGATTATGCAATTAATGGACAAAAATCTCTTTTGCTATGCTAATTTATTCTTACCTTAAAGAATAATCTTCTAACCCATGGTACGTAATCTGTTGCCGAGTGTGCAAATAATTCTGTGTCAACAACGCCTGGATGTAAAGAATGATTTTGAATTTTTAATTCATGCTGCGCAAAAAGGGCCTCCAAATGTCGAGTGAAATAAACTTGAGCAAGTTTACTTTTGTTATACGCATCAGCTGGATAATAAAATTTCCTAAATAAAAAAATTTCATTAACATCAACATTTTAAGAAATATATAAATTTAACTCACTTGCAATGAAAATCATCATAATCAATATCAGTAACTCGATGAACGCATGAAGAAACATTCACAATTCTAACATTTAAGCCATCATTATCTTCTGAACCGGCAACTAATTGAGGCATCAGTAAATGTGTTAGCAAAAAATGTCCTAAGTGATTAATCGCCATTTGAGATTCAAAACCATCTTTTGTCTCTTCATAAGGCGTACACATAACACCAGCTTAAAATGAATGAAAAAAATTTGTTTGATCATTGTCAAGGTCAAATTATTATTTTCTTTTCTTCTTCATTTCTTACCATTGTTGATCAGTAAATGAATAGCTTTGAATCTAGCTTGAACTTTCTTAGCAAATTCTCGAACTGATTCCATATCACCAGTATCACATTTTTCATAAAGTACACGATCTTTGGTCAAGTCAGTGCCTAAAACTTTTTCAACATTCTTTTTTGATGCTTCAGGATTTCTGACACCCAACAAAACAATCATATCACATTTGAGCAATTTTTCAATGACATAAAGGCCAATTCCTCTATTTCCACCAGTCATCACTGCTATTTTATTTGGTCTGCTTACTAAATCTAATGAAAACAAGTTAATGAAGAATGAATTAGAATTTAAAAATAGAAATTACTTACCAACTTTATTCTTAAACCTCATGAATGTGTCTTCAACTAGTCCCATTGCTCCACTACCCTGAATTTTCAACTCATTCACAAATTCGCGCCATGTCTTTGGCATTTCTTTTGATGAACGGAGGAAGTAGAAAAGGATAAAAGCGATTGGAAGTGGAATTAGCGCTAGAGTCAACATTTTTGTTTCTTACTGACAACCAACTAGTTACTGTTTGAGTGGCAAGTTCAGTGAAGTTTAGTCTGCAATTAAATAGAAGCAAACAAAAATGTTTCAATAAATTTACAGTAAACGGATAGAAGATGCGTGTTTTGAATTTAATGAGCGCTCTAATGCTCAACTAAATTTACAAAGAAACAATAAAAAATTAATTGTTGAGAATGGAAAGAATGTATTGCTGCGGATTATTAAATTTGACCATTCTAAATTTGATTTAAATACAAATTATCAATGGCTCATGGCAAATTCTCTTAATACATTCTAATCCAATTATTCGCTTATAAAATCATTGAGATTGTTCAAAGTCATAAAACGTTCTAATGAATTAGACGTCATTATAAAAAATTTCTTGAATTGAGAGCAAATAAATCAATTCAAATATTCTTTTGTCAATTGCACTTTGAATATTAATTTTTTTCAGTCATCATAATGTAAATATTGAATGCAACTGATGATCATTGTTGACAAATGAATTATATAATAAAATTCTGTCATAGAATGCACAAGTCTGTTAATACAATTAATCAAATTATCCATAAAAATTTGTGCAAAACTTTCAATATATAATCAATTACACAATGTTTTTGATCCACTTTGGTTTATTAATGTTTACAAATAAAACTTCAATGCAATTTCCTCTAGAAATTTGTTTTTGTTCTAAAGTATTTTGTAACATTCACAAATAAAACGAATTCTTAAGTTGATATATCTAAATTTAGATTAAAGATGATCATTAACCTTTGATTTCCTTCGAGAATAGCTTTCGTATTTTGTATCTTGAATTACAAAACAATAAAATTCAACTCGACACACTTTTTTCAACACTTCTCTTATACTTTACTTAAATTGTCTTCTTTTGGTCTTATTCGTCTGATGTTTGAGTTACAACTAATTTTTAACTGTTCTCTCTGTTTAATTGAAGAAGCATGTCTGAATGAGTACACGTATATTATGAAGAGAAAAGAGCGAGCGATAAAAGAATTTGAGAATTAAGAGAGAAAAATAAAATATTTGCGAGAGAGCAATTGCAGCATAAAAAATTCAATGGTCGAAATGAAATTGTCTTCGGTTAAATTATAAACTTTAAATATTTCTTACTTTAGAGTTTTAATTGTGCTTCTTTTATTTTATTATTAAAATTTTTACGGTTTAAAGTTGAAATTAATTTGTAAACAATAACAATAAATAAAAAAAAAATTTAAAAACATAAAAACCGTTATTTTATAAATTAATTATTTTCTCAATACAGAATTCACTGAAGCTTCAAACTGATAACAACGCAATGCTCATCATTTCTCTTTCAACATCAATCTAATGCAACACATATGAGTTGACTTAAAACATTTTTTATTTACCGGTAAATTTATGATATTTTTATAACTTTATTATGAGTTGAAGTTGATAATCTTCTACCTTTATACTGAATGTGAACTCTTTTTTATTCCAGAAGTTTCATTGAATATTTCTTTATTTATACAAATGCCGAGAGATGATAATCCAACAATTGTAATGCATCAACACGTGTTATTGTTTTCCTCATTATTGTGATCAAATTTTCATTGTTGTTTGAATGTTTTCATAAAACATCAAACTACACTCAGAGAAATTTATAAATTGAATAAGTAATATAATTAATCTTTGCTTTAAAAGAAATTAAATTTTACAAACAAAGAAGAATAAAAATTTATTAAATTTTAATAAAATAATTTTAAGTCACAAGTTCTCCGTGTGTTACAAAACAATAACAATTCTCTTTCTCGTTTCTTTTCTTTTCACACGTTGTTTTACTCTCTCATAAAAAGCTACGTTGCTGTTGTTTTATTTTCAATTTCTCTTTTTAGTTCAACATTCAACTTCTTGCAGATTGGAAGTAAAAAAGTGTTAAATTTAATTTTCATCTCAAATTTCGTATAAAATGGATTAAAAATGTATTTTAAAGTATTTAAATATTTATTAATTTATCATCTCTTTCAAATATTGCAAGGTAAAATTAAAAGAAGTTAATAAAATTTAAGAATATTAAATTTGCATGAAAATTAATCAAGAGTGACCAATATGAACTAAAAACCTTGAGCTAGAATAAAAATCAAGTTCATTTATTATATCTTGCAGTGAACTGTGTAGAATTAGTTGCATTCTTTTCACAAAGTGGTCTACATGGAGAAATTTATTTTACAAGTTCAAAATCAAATTCCAAATTAGTGAAAGTCAAAGCATATTTAGAAGCAACGTTGCAATATTCAGATCAAAGCTGGTCATGGGGTTTGCATAATCATCCAATTGACTATTCAATTATAGATCCAATTGAGCGATGTAGTGTAGAGAATGTCGGACCACAGTTGATCTCATTCGATGACAAACTCGGATATTTAATTATTCCCGGCAATGAATCATCAACATGGGACGATGTTGAGTTGAAGTTGTCAGGTGAGTTTTTCTTAATGTCAGCAAAATTTCAAAAACTTATGAAGCATTATTTTTCAGGTGAGAATGGTTTATGGGGTCGATCAATTGTGATGATCAATGCAGTGACAAATGCAAGAATCTGTTCAACAATCACTACTAAATTTTCATTCAATGATCAAATAGATATGGAACACAATGCTGAAGCAAAATTTAGAAAAGGTGTTACGGGTAGCATATATTTTAGGTGGCTAAAATCTGAAAAGTCATTCAATTCAGAACTTTTGATTTATTCACATTTGTATCATATTGAGAATCATGATAGATCGAAAAATATTTCAAAAACACCACAACAAGCAATTTCATTGCATTCTTGGAAAATTTATGCAACAGACATTTTTGATCAAACAACTGATCGAATTGAGGAAAATTGCAATGTTTTACAAACAATTTATGATCCACAGAATTATGGACCTGGAAATTCAATTGGTGATATTGATAAAAGAGCGGGAAAATTGAAAATCAGTGATAAACTCACAGTTAACTCTAAACAAATTGTTCAAGATGATCAATTGCATTTGATGGAATCAGACATTAGTGGACCATCAAGAAAACTTTATGTTGTGATTCTTGACAATAGAAATGAATTTCTTGGATGTGCAAAAATTCGTCAATTGAAAGTGAGAGTTGCAAAAGCATTTATTAATGCAAATAAGATTAAAGGTGAATTGACATTGCTTCAAAGATCTCGATTTGAACCAACTTGGCTAAATTTTACATTTGGATCTGCTGATGGAAGTTTAAAGAGTAATTTTGAATATGCTAAAAATATTGCAACGTTCAAAGTTCACGAGCTACCACCAACATCACTCTATACTGATTTTTGTAAAACAATGGGAGAAACATTTGAGCCAAGAGAAAATTTTCAAATGGAAAATTATCCACCACCAGGATTTGGTACACAAGATCAATATTTGTTAGGTGATTTGCTGGGAAAGTTAAGTGGAAGAAATAAAATGGAAAAACATAACTATATAATTGAAGATGGATCAAATGAATTAAGTGGAATTTATTGGGATATTTTCCTACCATTGACTGGACGTCACTCAATTGTCAATCGTGGATTTTCAATAAATCAGTAAGTAAAATATAACTTTTAAAACTAAAAATTAATCTCAATTATTTTCAATTAGGTTTGACCGTTCAAATGTATCAAACATAAAAGAAGAACCAATTGGATGCAGTGCATTTTCACTTTATGAGAAAAATCAAAAATATCAAGTTCCTATGCAAACTTTACAAGCGCTCTTTCGTTATCCTTTAGTAGGAAAAATTCTCTTCAGACAACCGAAAGAAGAACCATGGCATGATACAACAATCATCATTGAGTATTTAATTCATGCTGATGGTTCAAATATCAACAACACTGACAGTCATGAGTGGAGTATTCATTTACATCCACCAAGTACTGACTACTACTCTTGGCAAAATCGATGTATATCAACTGGTGATATTTTCAATCCATCAAAAGTTATATCAAATGAACGATGCTTATATGACAAGTCAAAGCTCTGCAGACTGGGTGATATGTCACGATTAGACACACTTAACATTGCAGGTGGTAAAGTTGATGCATTAAAACATACACGAAAATTGTTTACCGATGACAATTTGCCATTAAGTGGATATAGTAATATTCTAGGAAAATCTATAACAATTTTTGACAAAAATGGACCAAAAGCAAGAGGCGAAAGACTTGGTTGCACGAAAATTGAAGGTTTTCATCCTAGAAAAATTGTGGCAAAGAATTGGCATCCAAATGGTGGTGAATTAAAAATGAAAGGAAAGATAGAGATGCTACAGCAATCAGAGTATGAACTGACAAATGTTGAAGTGATGCTGAAAGATCTGAATGATAATTCTGGTTATCATGTTCATATGACACCAGTTGAAGAAGATTTAGAATTTCCTTGTGAAAGTTCAACACTTTATGGTCATTTTAATCCATGGAATGTGAATCCGAAATTATCACCATTACCAGGTCAAGGCACAAGTGACGAATATGAAATGGGTGATCTTTCTGGTAAATTTGGAACTCTAGATGGTTTGACTGAATTCTCAACAACTTATAATGATACAGATTTACCACTATTTGGCTATGAATCTCTAAATGGTCGTTCAATAGTAGTTCACAAGCGTGAAAAAATGTTTAGATGGGCATGTAGCACTTTAGAACGAGGATATAGCCCTAGTGAAGCTCGTGAAATTCGTGCAATTGCATCATTTCATAATCCAAAAGGATTCGTTTGGGGCTATATGCGAATGACTCAATTAATTGGAAATGATGGCAGTCAAAGTGACACAATTATTGAAATTAAACTTCGACATCCAGGTGAAAATAATCGAAATATCACACGAAATCATCATTGGAATATTTTTGTCAATCCAATTGGTGTCGATGCAACAGTTCAACAGACTGTTACACGATGTGTAGCTGGAGGATATATTTGGAATCCTCACTACACTCAACTAGCTGATCCGCTTAATGAAGAACTTTATAGACAAGAATGTGGTCGTGATAATCCATTGAGATGTTATGTAGGTGATTTATCAGCGAGATTAGGAACAATTGATGTTGGTCTCGAGAGATCAGTTAGAAGTGATCCAAATTTTCCACTTGAAGGTGATGTGAGTGCTGTTGGTCGATCAATTGTCATCTTCGGAGCAAACTTTTCAAGTGAAAGATTTGCTTGTGGAAATATTGAACCTGATTATGACATTGTAAAGTATGTGAATGTTGAAAGACCGCCAAGATTTGTTCTTTCACAATATATTGAAGATGTAAGGAAAGTGATGGGAATTCCAGAATGGTTTTTACATATTGATACACGAACTACTCAAATTCTTCACAACGGAGCTTGTGTTGCCTTTAAAATGCATTTTAGAGGGCCAAAAGCTCATCAATTAGAACAAGATTTCTCAAGATTAATGAATACAGGACAGTTAAGCGAACCATCACTTTATATTCCTGGTTATATTGACACAAAAAGAAAGAAAAAGATTGCCTACAGAATTTGCAGTGTCAGAGATCCTAATGATCGAAAAAGTAAGTATAAAAGAATAACAAATTCGAACTTCGTTTTAATTAATCTATAAATTACAGAAAAACCAAATCGTATAACTTATATTAACTCATTAGCACCGAAGAATCAAATATTATCAATACTCAATATATCAATTATTATGTCAATTTTTTACTTTTTGTAAATGTTCAATAAAAAAACGTTTTGTAACAAAAAAGTGTTGAGAATGTCATTTGGTAAGGTCAAAAAATAGAACAAGTTTCGAAATGTTCGCATGTATTACACTGGCTGAAAATGATCAAGTGAACAAGTATAAAATTACTTTTTTGTTATACATATTGATAAATAAATGTTATTTTTATTAATATTACTTACTGTCAACAATAAAAAATGCTTGTAAATGTCCGTAAACAAGAATTTAATACAAATGATGATCACAATATTTCACGAAAGTGCTTTTAGATCATTTATATTAAATTTTATATTTCTATTCTATTTTATTATTCAAACAAATTAATATTTCAGTAGCTTCATGAAAGTTCAATAAATAAGTAAATATTTTGACAATTTTAATACGTCATTATTATTTGTAGATGCCAAATTCTAAGATTATTTCTACGTATAGATAGTAATTATCCGTATAGTGGCACATAGAAATAGGCAGCTACGATAATGATATTGACTTAGTATTTCATAATTATAATATATAAAGTGGTAAACCATCAATTTTTTGGGACTCTTTATAAGGATTTTAGATTAAAATGTCTTAAAATTTTTCAAGAGGTGGAAATTATTTGGATACTTGAAAATTATACCTGAAGTCTCTATTTATCTCTAATTAACTCCAATAAAAATTAATGGTTTACCCGGTAGGTAAATTGATAAGAATATGTTTCATTTCAAGTCTTATATGCGATGTAAAAACTAATAGTTTTTCTTATAATTTTATAAATTTTCAATTACGAGCTTATTTCATCAAATCTCATTATCAGTTATTTCGATTTACATACTGTATGGATTTTTTTCACGTCAAAAAAATGTCTCTTATCTTTTCTTTTATCTAAATATTGTCAATTACGTTAATGCACATGTGGATAATACAGATTATGATATGAAAATGATTTTACTTCATGATTAAATAGCCTCTATTTTGAAACGATTACAAAGATTGAATGAGACTTAATTATAAGTACAACAAATATTAAAATCTAATCAAATTCGATGTATTAAATTTTCAATTTCAGTAAAATTTTGTTAAATTTTGTAAATCTCAACTAATTCCTTCAATCTTCTGTAAATCTTTTCTTTCAAAAAATTTAAAATTATTATTCATTAGATTTTTGATAGGTAATTTCTGTAGAAGCCTGATTTTGATCATCTTCATCCTCTTCATTGCTATTTTCTTCATCTCTTGCTGTCAAATTAGCTTCTGATTCATTTCCAGGGATCGTTGCGTATGGTGTCCTGTGAATAATTTTGAATATTATTGATCACAATAATAAAAACTTTCAAATCAAATCAAAGCGATGAAGCCAATTGAATGAAATAAGCAAAAAAGTGACATCTTTTAAGAATTTTAGTATTTAACCTTGATTTAATTTTCTACGTGTAGTGTGTTAGTAAAATAAATTTTGTTTATCTATATTTAGATGAATTATATAGTCAACTTAAAAGTCAATAAACTTTTTAAATACAAAAAAGCTTATATTCAAATTTAAAAAAGCTTTTTTCCTGTTCAATGTGAACAGTTTTCATGCTTTGTATTTGATGATCTCAAAGAATGAAGCTTCATAATTTAATATTTATTTTATAAAGCTTTATGAATAAAATAAAAGCAATTTATAGATTTGTAATTAAATTGGCTAAAAGTCAGTAGCAAGTTTGATTTTTAAACATTTAGTAATTCGGCCAAAACCGATGAGCTTGCCGGTAATAACTCAGATCAAAAACTTAAAAATAGAGATTATAAAACTCTTTATTTTTTCAAATCTAATTTTATTACTGTATAAAAAATGAGAGAAAGATTATTTAAGAATACAATAAATTATATAAAATACTTTAATAAATTGTAATAGATAACAAGAATGTCAGCAAAAGTAGAATAAGAGATTTAGATAAGAAGAGACTCTTATGAAATTTAATATCTTTGGGTTTTATCAGTTGCCACTTTTGTAAGATCAGCACGTGAGCTATCTTCCGGGAGGCCTGATTTGCTATAAAAATAAGTACGATAAAAAGATAAGAAAAATTGACTTTTAAAATTGCATTCATCACAAAATTTTTTAAAAACCCTTTTGGCCGAATTAGTGATTTTTAGGAATTAGTTGTAGGAATTTCTACTTATGCTAGGTTGTCATA
>JACWBX010003047.1:8022-21737 GCA_014622435.1 Polypedilum pembai
AATGCTTTTTTAACACACAGAGCATATGAGTTCAAGTGATTTTATATTATCTGAAACAATTATCAAATGTCTTTTTTCGTTAATACAATTTGTAGTGATTACACAATTTAGCGTCTCATAAATTCGCCAATTCAGTTTTATGACATTGTACCGCGATCGCTTGTCGCAGTGACGAAGAATTTTTAAACATTTTCACTATCGGTACTAAGCGTTCTCATATATACCTGTTGAGCGGATTTTACAAGTGTATGTTTACAGTGAGTACAAGAGAGGAAAATATAAAACGAGAGAAGAACGTGTGATGAAAATAGAGAAGATTAATGAATGAAACACTAATAAATTATTTTATACATGACTAAGTGGCTGCAAAAATATTATTTTCGTCGCTTTATATTTTTAATATCTTTTCGGAAATTAGCTCCACTTTCACACGTAGACTCAGAACACTCACAATTTGAATCACGAATTTCCTTCGTGAATCAAAAATTTATTTTTTATTGCACAAACGTGAAACGAATGCCGTTTTTATGTTTTTTGACAGTCTGATCAACAGTCAAATGGCTTAAATTTCAATTAAAAATTACAGCCATTTATCATATGGAATACTTAATCAATAATGACACAAATACAAATGCTTATCTTCTTATAAGCAAGTTCAACGGAAAAAATATTTTTTGAATGAGCGCATCAAGTCCAATCGTATGAACACAATCTGACATAATCGTTAATTAAAATAGTTCCTATCATCATCTTACAACATTGTATGATCACCAGTCAAGGCCTACTCATTCTCATATTAGCTATTACCTTCTTTTACTATATATGGACATGAATTAAACACATAGCAGCAACTAAACATAAAATGAAACATGAGCATTAATATTTCTTCATATCTCATTTCTTTTGCACAAAAAATCTTTTTTAGATTGAAGAGAAAGAGAGCAGACGGGAGAGAAAAAGGCGACTTCACAATACAAAAGCAACACAACAAATAATCAACATAAACATCAAAAGATTTTGAGAGAAAAAGAGTAGCACAAGTTGTTTTTTACGTGTGAGAGAAGAGAATATTATAAACCGGCAAAAATATGGCACAACCACAAGCATTAGGCGAGTTTCTTCAGAACCAAACTGTTGCGCCAAGAGTAAGCACATATTTTTTTAAGTTATTCCGAGTGTATCTCGCTATTGTAGTATTTAATTTTACATATTAGTTTTCTGTGTATACGCGGTCTCTAATTGAAATTGATTAAAAATAGTGAAGCAATATATATTATTAGTGATGTCATTTTATTATAAGAATCAGACGAAAGTCTTGGAATGGCCAGTGATTAATTCGCATGTTTTAAGTGATTCAATACAATTCTTTCATTGAATTGTTACTGCACGACCATTCATCGAATTCCTTTGATACAAAGCTTTACTATTTTTAGTTGAGTCAACTAAAAAATATAAGCAAAGACATAAAAACAATAATAAATGACATCATCTTATTTCATCATATTTTTTCTGTTAACGATATTCAGAGTCTCATGCAATTCAATTATCATTGTGCAAATTATATTTTAAGAGTTCTCAAACTCTTCTTCTTTTTTGTTTTGCAAAAAGAAGACACCGACAAGAGAAGAATTAAATTATTTTTTGCACAAACCTGTTTGTATAAGAACACAGAAAAGTTCTGTTTGGAATGTATCGTTGTGTTTGAAGAAATTTTTCGATTACATCAAATTTAAGCATACTGTGTGAATATATTAATTCAGATTTAAAGAGAAAAAAATCTATGTATGTGAAATTAAGAGAATCGGTGAAGAAATAAGAGAGAAACGAATAAGAATAATACATTTAATTGTGTTTATGAAATAAATATAGATTTTAATAATAATAAGAAGTGACTCAACAATCAATATCTTCGTATTTTCTTATTCTCAATGTATTCTCTCTCTCTTATTCACCGATGTTAGTCGTTGGACACACAAAAATACATTTATGTGAATATGTGAAGTGCCTTTTCTGCAAGACAAAAGTTGACTCTACAAGTTTCTCTACCTATTTTCAGTAGAGTTACTACTTTCGAATCGTAAACATCGTTAAAATTGTTTCTAAAACATTTTTTATTCAGAAATTTAAAGCGGTTGTCAAATTAAATTTCAAGATAAGTGATAGGCAGAAATTAATAAATAATTGGTGAAGTATGAAATAGATTATGATTGCAATTAATAACGTGATTAAGAGTTAATTTGTTAATCAATTGCATGAAAATATAAAGCTAAGTAGGAAGTGAATTTTGATAAGAGAAAAATTGTTTAAGTATTTTCTATAAAAATCCTGTAAAAATTATTGAATTTCGTGATATTTATTTCATAAACAATTAACTGTTGTAAAGTTCATATAATAAAGCGGCTTAATTGAGAAATCCATTAATATTGACATTTTGATAAAAACATAATCGTAAAAAATTTGATAAAAAAGAGAGAATATTGTGTGAGTGAGTAAGCAGTTATATAGAGTGCAAGATCTTATTTACTGTGAGTATAAATTAGCACAACGTAATAAAATGCCGGTGAGATTCTCAAACTTTTGTCAGTGTCTTTCTTTCATGTGTTTATTATATTACAAAACTCACTCTTCGAGCGTGAAAAGTTCTTATATTATTTATCTTTCTCTTGCTATTAAAATATTTTCCCACTAATAAATTTTTCCACTAATTCATTGACGTGACTTTTTGTCAATTTGTAATCACTTGCAGTGCAAAAAACGTTCTCTGTTTATGTCGTAAAATGTAAATAAAAAAATACAGTAAGCAATGCATCATAAACCACTTCATTCATTAGTTGTTGTGTCATAATCATCACACTTTTAAAGTTGTATTGCAAAGTATAAAAATAACTTTGTTCTGACATCACGTTTCAATGTTTTCTCATTCTCTTTATTCCTTCTTCATTTTCCTTTCATACTGAAAGTGAATTTGCATCATCGTAAATGAAACCAACAAATTGATTAATAGGGCAAAAAAATGAATGATGAAAAAAAATGATTGTTGTTTCTGCATCTGACCATGAAGCATTTGAGAGTTTTATTTATAAAATTTGAAAAGTATGCAAATATCCACACCCGAGCGCGACTTTTTTGTTGCTCATTTCTCAGAATTATTGCCTCTTATATTTCTCTTTCTCTTTTTTCATTCTTTTTTGAAGTCAATTTTTGCAACAATAACATGTTTCGATGTTGAGACTCATGAAACTGATATCCCTGATCATCTTTTCAGAACTTTTCTTACCTTAGATTGCTCGTTATTTAAAAAATAAAATTAAAAATTTCATTAATGGCCTTTTGAAAAAAAAATCAACTTCCTCAAACATAAATGAATACAATTAAATGACCATGAGTAATCGCATAGCAGAGAATATGTACCGTGTCATCAAAAATTTATGTACAGAATAAAATTGACTTAATTTATTCAGCCGCTATTATTTTTCTCTCATTCATATAAGAATCGTAATTAGCACGAAAAAACTAAAAAGAACAATGAATTCATTTAGTCATTGAATCCATTTTTTCTAGTATTTGATCTCGACTGTCGAGTGAATATAACTAACAATAATTTGTTCTTTCTTTTTAATAAATTGAAAAATCAATTGTCAATTTTAGATAGGGATTTTATTACGTAGAGTGAATTTCGTTGAATTGAAACCGGCAATTGCCAAACAGATATAGCACAATATTGAAACTTAATTACTTTAAGATAGAAAGAAATAAAATAAAATATTTGGCGCTTCGTCTTTCTACAAATGTCTCTTTTAATCGTGTTTAAAGCGACAATTACGAAAATGCTTTGCATTACACATATAAAATGTGGTTTTATTGTTTATCAACAAAAAAGTATTTTGTACATATAAGCGTGCAAGTGTTTAAATACATACATTCAGCAGGTGATGAAAGAAGAAAGAAAACAATTTCAATTACGACCGTGAATTATTATAGACTTAAAATAATACTTGCGTTATGAAGCATTTGAAAAAAGAAAATTTGTCTGTAAATAATTGACTTTTAATGATTATAATCACATAGGATTATTGCGATCAGGAAGAAGAAATGATTGAAGCAGAACGTGATTTGGCAGAAGATGCAGAATGGAAGCGCATCCAACAAAATACTTTTACACGTTGGGCCAATGAACATTTGAAGATCATCGATAAGACCATAATGAGCTTAGAAACTGATTTATCAGACGGCCTCGCACTTATTGCTCTCATCGAAGTGCTTTCGCAAAAGAAAATGAGCAAGCACAATAAACGACCGACTTTTCGATCACAAAAATTGGAAAATGTCTCTGTCGCACTAAAATTTCTTGAACGTGAAGGAATTAAGATAATTAACATTGATTCAACTGACATTGTCGATTGTAAACTTAAATTGATTCTCGGTGGGTTTTATAAAAAATTTCATAAAGGAAGTTTTTTGATTCTTACGTTTCTTTCATACAGGTCTCATTTGGCTTTTAATTTTACACTACTCAATCTCTATGCCAATTTGGGATACTGAAAGTGATCCAAATGATAAGCAAACTCCAAAGCAACGTTTGCTTAATTGGGTCAAAAATCGTGTACCTGATTTGCCAATTCATAACTTTACTACAGGTAATAATGAATTTAATTCATTTCTCAGGGGGATAGACACGGTGGCGAAAAATTCGCCAATTTCGCCACTTTTCAAACATTTTTCGCCACTTTTCGCCATCTTGTCTATAAAAAAATTCGCCACTTTCGCCACCGTGTACATCCCCTTGTCATTTCTCATACAATTTTAATTACTTTTGTTATTAAATTCAATTTAGATTGGAATGATGGCAAAGCTATCGGTGCTCTTGTTGATAATGTTGCTCCAGGCTTATGTCCAGATTGGGCTTCATGGGATCCCAAAGACGCACTTCAAAATGCAACTGAAGCCATGGGATTGGCTGATGACTGGTTGGGTGTTCGTCAATTGATCAAGCCTGATGAAATGACTAATCCAAATATTGATGAACAATCAATGATGACATATTTGTCACAATATCCAAGTGCAAAACTTAAACCAGGTGCTCCGCTTCGCCAACCAACTAATCCAAACAGGTGAGTTGTCGATTGACATTCTTAAAGTACAAAATATTTTCTCTGTTCATTGTGTCATATTCATATTCTTTCCATCTGTTCATTTTCTCTCTTGTCTTTCGTTCCCTACTTTTTTTTATAAAATAGTACTCCACCACCTCGGTGAGTAAATTGTTAGCAATCGCCATATATACACACATACATGAAGAAGAAGAATGACATTTAAATGTTTATTAATACAAAAAGAAGTTTATTTTTTAAATGATAATATATGTTTTTTGATGTTTCTAATTTTTTTGCATCTAATTTGTGGTTAATTGTCGTTAACTCAGTTATAGAGAAGAAAAGGTTTTTTGCTGACGATGTTCACTAATTTAGTTTTATTGGTATTAAATATAAATGATTGTATGAAAAAAATCTTATCAGATGCATGTCAAATTTAATCTTAAATGAATGTATCAAAATTCAATCATAACTCTTATTACATACTTTTTTTTTACGATATTCTGTTATCTTTTAATCACTCACTGTTATTGCTTTTTTTAAATTGAATATTAAATTGACTAACTTATTTTATGGTAGATAGATATGAGTTTTTATGGTGAATTTATTATTATAATAACATCAAACTATAACTATTGTTGATATAAAATTTTCAGAGTACGCTGCTATGGACCGGGTATTGAACCAACAGGCCCAATTGTAAATGCACCAGCCAATTTCACTGTTGAGACATTTTCTGCTGGAAAAGGAAATGTTGAAGTTACTGTTTTAAATCCCAATGGACTTCCTGAGCAAGTTGATTGTCGTTTTAACAACGATAAAGCATTGACGTACTCTGTATCATATATTCCTAAAATGGAAGGAGTTCATAAAGTCATTGTTAAATTTAATGGACGAGATGTTCCTAAAAGGTTAGTTCTTCAATTATATACAATTGAAAGATTGCATAATAACAAATATCTTTTTATTAGTCCATTCGATGTTAAAGTTGAGGGTGTTGCTGGAGACGCAGAAAAAGTTACAGCTAGCGGTCCAGGTTTACAACCGGATGGAGTTATGGTTAAAAGACCAACTTATTTCGATATTCATACAAAAGATGCAGGCAAAGGTGTGCCTGAAGTCATTATTTTGGATCCTTCAGGACATAAAACTTCTGTCGCTGCCAAAGTTCGTCAAATTGAAAATAATTTATGGCGTTGTGATTATACTCCTGCGGCAGTTGGTTTACACTCAATCAACGTTTTTTATGCTGGAAAAGCAATCAAAAATAGTCCATTTGGTGTTCGTGTTTCTCCAACATCAGGTGAGTTCTTTAAGTATAAAATATTATCTTTGTTTCATTGTGTTATATTCGTATTCTTTTCATCTGTTCCTCTTTTTAATATTAAATGAAATGATAATTATTCAAATAATATAATTCCTACAAATTGTTATTACCTTGTGCACTTAGATTCAAAGAAAGTGCGTGCTTTTGGTCGTGGTTTGCAGCCTACTGGCGTTCGCGTCAACGATGTTGCTGATTTTAGAATTTCAACTGAAGGCGCAGGAGAAGGTGTTCCACATGTTCAAATTATTGGACCTGGAGGACAAGTTACACCGTTTGAGTTGAAAGCAATCAACAATTCAACATTTGACGGCAATTATAAACCAACAAAAGAAGGAAGATATCGTGTAATGATTACTTTTGCTGGGCAAGAGATTCCAAAGTCACCAGTAAGTGTTTTAAATAAATCGAATAAATGAATTTTCTTTTAATTTTCATTTACATTTTCAGTTTGATGTTGCTGTTGGACCCAAGAAGGATTCATCTATCAGAGCTTTCGGGCCAGGACTTCATAGTGGAATTGTCAATAAACCTGCTCGATTTGTGGTTGAAACTAATGGAGAGACTGGTGCTCTAGGCTTTTCTGTTGCTGGTCCAAGTCAAGCCAAAATTGAATGCCATGATAATGGTGATGGATCTGCACTGGTTACTTATTATCCGACTGCACCAGGAGAATACGCTGTTCACATTTTATGTGATGAAGAAGATATTAACAAGTCTCCATATATGTCACAAATAATTATGCCACCACCAGAAGTCACTCCAGAGAATGTAAAAGTGTATGGCCAAGGAATCGAACCAAATGGTGTAGAGGTTGGAAAGAAAACACAATTTACTATTGACCATAAACAAGCTGGCGTTGCTCCTCTCGAAGTTAAAATAACAGATAGCATTGGCCGAGCAGTTCCTGTTCAAGTTGTTGAAACATCTGAGAATGTGAAGCAAGTTTATTACACAGCAACAACCACTAAACCACTAACAGTTGAAGTCAATTATGGTGGTGTTGCTGCACCAAATTCTCCTTTTCGTGTCTATGCTAATGCTCCATTGGATCCTTCAAAAGTTCAAGTTTTTGGACCATGGATTGACAATCCAGATGTCAAACCTAATCAAGCAACTCATTTCATTGTTGATGCTACGTAAGTTATTAAATAAGTTATTCAAATTAATTCTAATTTTATTATTAAATTTTTAGTGAAGCAGGTAATGGAGATTTAGAAGTTAATGTTATAAACGATGTCACAAAGCAAGCAGTTCCCGTTAATTTGATTGATAATGAAGACAACACATATACAGTTGAACTCAAACCAGAAGCTCCTGGTATTTACACTACAAACCTAAATTATGGTGGTTTGAAAGTGCCATTTAATAAAAAAACAGTTATTAGTACTCAAACAGCTCAAGTCGATGTCTCAAAAGTTCAAGTGGAAGGTTTAGAACAGAGTAAGTATATCAAATTTAAATTTATGTCTTTTGATTTGTCGCTCGCTAATAGATAAGAATTTTCATTTTGAAAATCATCCGGGATTTTCTTGATTGATGATGCCTGAGTGCTTTTGCAATTTTTATCATTCTTAATAAGTCATTTAATTAAACAAATGATGATGGGATTTGCAAATTACATTGCATTTGTTATTCCTTGTTAAAATGAGAATAATTGAGAGCAAAATTAAGAATTGAAATGAAAATTTCTTATCATTTCCCATCATTAATTATTGCCAGAAGTCCTAATTTTCTCTGACATGTCGCTTTCTTGTTGAATATTCAAACATACACACAAACAATAAAATGTATTTCATATACGCATATTCACATCGAAATTCTCAAAAAAAAAAAAAAACTAAATGTAGCGGCGCCAGTCAATAGTTTACAACAATTTCGCATAATTACAAATGATACGAAGGCTGCAGATTTACAAGTAACTATAACGAGTCCATCAGGAAATAGACTAAAAGCACACATTATAAACACAGAAGATGGATTTTTGGTGAATTTTACACCGACCCAAGTTGGACAGTATTTACTATTCATCACATTCGCTGGCATTCCTTTGTTAACAGAACCATATGTTCTGCATTGTCTCAAAGAGAGCGATCCTAAGAAAGTATTTGCCGTTGGCCCAGGACTTCATTCAGGCATCGTAAACAAACCCGCAGAATTTGTGATAGATACTCGAGCAGCGGGTCAAGGAGCTTTAGGTGTTACAATAGAAGGACCAGTGGAGTGTCATTTAAATTGTCGTGATAATGGAGATGGCACATGTAACATTGTATATTTTCCTACTCTATGCGGTATGTCATAATTCTTGCGATTTTATCAATTTAAACAAGACAAGGAGAAAAACTTGAGATAAGCAAATCACATTTTACTAAATTTTAAACATTAGTTATTTATTCCTCTTCGCTATCATACAATGGTTCTCATTCTTGAGTATATTGCTCGGTAGAAAGTTTTACTTCACCTAAAAGTTTCAATTTTATGACTAAACATTTTTTCTTGTATTTTACAACTTAATTTTTTAAATCTTATTTTACTTTATGCTATATTTTTTTGCGTATTTTTCTCAAAGGAAAAAAGCGCTATAGTCCGCACTATGTCCGTCCGTCCGTCTGTCACCGCTACTAAACTTTACAGGAATACTTTAATACTTATTCCTTTTGGCTTTAAGATCTGAATTCTGAATCTGCTTCCTAGGTCAGTGACCGGCCGAGACTGGTTTTCATGGGGTCAGAAAAATTTTCGATGATGACCCAAGGTGCATCGACCGGTCATCATGGTCAAACATTTTTTTACTAAAATTCATAAAAATCTTATGAAAAGCAAAGAATGTTTGTCAAAAATACTGAGTTTTGTATAAAATACTGATCTGCAACGAAAAAATGCGCTCCTAACACGTCTCCGATGGTTAATACTACTGATTTTTATACTTCTTAATGAAATAATTTTTAAATTCAGGATCGACTTGTAAAAGATTATGAATTGTATACTTTTACAAAATTATTAGTGGAAATATTCGAAATATTTTCGTTTTTCTTTTGAATTAGAAATGCCACATAAAATATAAATATTTAATTCAGTAAGAGAAGGAAATCAAAAGACACTTTCCATTGTATTATAACAATTGTGTTTCTAGAACAGAAATGTTGAAAATTTATCGAATGTGTTTGCAAAAATCTCTATTAAATATATGTTTGTCTAAATTGTGTTTTAATATGTTACTCTTATGCTCACTAGGGCACTATACAGTAAATATTACCTTTAACGACTATCACATTATTCAATCACCATTTCAAGTCATGATTTGGCCTATGCCAAATTTAGAACGCGTCTCAGTATCAGGGGCGGGTATAGAGATGCACGGTAAATTCAATTTCGGCTGTTGTTTTTTATTCGCTAATCCTCGTGTTGTTTTTCTCAGCATGAAATTTGTTTTTTTTGGCGCTATTCTCTTGATGTTGTTGTTGCTGCTGTTGCTGACAGATTGACTTTCCTTTTCTCCATTTTCTTCACAATTTTCTTTTTTGAATATTCTAAACACCATTATTACTGGCAATAATTATTATGATTCAGTTTGCTTAATATAGATTTTCTGTTTGAATTTTTGAGATTTAAAATTCTTCATTTCAACTTTTAACATGATTTCATGACTTTTGCAAATTAAGTATTAATTTTTGCTTCGTTGATTTTTTTAACCACATAAAATAAGTAAATATTTATATTTCTTTACAATGAGTCGCTCATAACATTTTAACAACTATTTTCTTCCACTATTGCTATCAAAAAATTATTAATATATTTTAATCTTTACAAATTCATTTTACTTTTTAGGCGTCGTTATGAATGCTCAGACTGATTTCCAAGTCGACATGAAAAAATTAGGTCACAAAATTGACACGAGCAAGCTAACTTGTTCGATTACAGCACCAAGCGGTAAACCTGTGCCAAACAAGATTATTTCACAAAATGAAGCTTTCAGAATTTTATACACACCGTTTGAAGCTGGAAGACACACAATTGAATTAAGTTATGATAATGTCCCAGTTCCTGGTTCGCCATTTGTTATTCATGTCAAGAGTGGCTGTGACCCAACTCGATGCAAAGTTTATGGTGAAGGACTTAAAGGAGGTCTTGTTAATAAAAAATGCAAATTTACTGTATCGACTCGTGAAGCAGGTGTTGGAGGACTTTCGTTTGCTATTGAAGGACCATCTGAAGCAAAAATGTCTTGCATTGATAATCGCGATGGCTCATGTGATGTTGAGTTCACACCAACAGAGCCTGGTGTTTATGACATTTCTGTTCGTTTCGCTGAAGTTGAAATCCCTGGATCTCCATTCCAAGGTATTTCGTTTATTTATTATCATTTATTTTGTAAATATTCGTAATTTTAACTGAGTGTTTTATTGCTCAACACTCTGAAGCTAATTGCTTCAACATCTTAGTGCTTATTACTCAATCTTGAACGTTTCGATAGCTAGAATTTGAATTTTAATCTTTTATAGTGAAAATTGATGGACCACACACACAACAAGTATCAACTGGTGACTATCGCAGTGTAAAGCTTTATGGACCTGCTGTTGAGACCCTTCAAGTATATGAAGGAATTCCAGCAAGTTTCTACATAAATGTTGCTGATGCCGGTGCGGGACTGATTGGCGTAGAAATGACGTCGAGTGAAGGAGGTGCAGTTGAAAATTATGAAGTTGAAGAGCGTGGTGATGGAAACTATTTAGTGACATTTATACCACCTAAACAAAATACTACAATTACTGCAAAAGTTTCGTTCGCTAAACATAATGTACCCAATTCACCATTTGTAATGCGTGTTTTACCACCAGTTGCAATTAAAAGTGGCAATTTAGTAATGTCTGGTGATATTTCAAAGAAAACACTCTCAGCTTCAGTTCCAGCAAGCTTTCAAATTGACACAGGAAAAGCTGGTATGGGTGAAATTAAAGTTATCATTAATGGACCACAAGGAAAACAAATGGTTCCAAAAATCGCACGTGGTGCTGATGGAAAATACGCTGTAAGCTTTGTTCCTGATGAATTAGGCCCATATAAGTAAGTATAAAATTCTTTGAATAATTTTTAATACTAACCAATTTCTTTAATGTTCAGTGTTTCAGTTATGTATGCTGGAAAGGAAATTGAAGGATCACCCTTTATTATGCAATCCACACCATCGGGTGATGCGAACAAGTGCAAATTTGTTAATAATGCAGCAGAAAAAGTTATTTTCGGCAAGAAAAATCGTTTAACAGTTGATGCACGTGAAGCTGGAACTGGTAATGTTACATGCAAAATTGTAAAATCCTCTAATGGACAGTAAGTTGATATGATAATATTTTCGGACAATATTTTGTAATGTTTTTTAAAAACTATAGAGTCATCGATACTGAAATTGTTGAGAAAGATGGATTTTTCGATATCTTTTATTTGCTCGCAGAACCTGGAACTTACGATGTTGATGTCAAATTTGGCGGAAAACAAGTGCCTAATGGATTGATGAGAATGACGGTAAAATAATTTTAATCAAAATTTCTCCATGTTGAAATTGTTTTTAACTTTCATTTGGTGGTGGTTGAGATAAATTATCTATTTATTTTTGTCTCTCAAAAATTCGCGTTTATCTTCATATCTAATCTCTCGTGAGGATTTCAATATATATATATATATATATATGAACTTTGTAACACAAAAATATTAAAATTTTTCTATTTCATTGGTGATGGTTGTTAATTTAAAAAAAATTCTGGGCAAAGTACACACAAAACAAGGATTAAAAGAAAAAAAGAAAACAAAATACAAAACTATTGTTATTTGAATGGTTTATAATTGCATTCAGACAAAGAAGAAATATAGAAATATTTATTTAATTGCAGATAAACTTTTTCAAAGAGAGACCTTTCAACTGCATGCGTGTTATTGTTGCTTTAAAATGCTTTTCCACTTTGTGTAAAATTAAACAATATTTTTTTTTGGAGTGTTTAATTACTAATTATGTGTGCAAATTTATATTAACATTCATCACCAAATGCCTTATATAAATTTTTGATGCTCCTCACTTAAGACAAATTTTTGTTTTGCAAAGTTTCATTTTTAAACGCTTTCTAACGGCTTTTAAAAACGCGAATAGAAAGAAAAAATTTTTTTTCAATTTTCAGGTCGAAAGCTTTCTTTTAAATTTATTTTTCTATTTTCGTGAAAAACTATGCAATGAGGTAAACCTTTTTATAATGAAAAAGTGAAAATGTTTCCACGTTAGAAATTTTTTTTAAGCGTCATCTTTATGTCGATAGAAAAAAGTGTAAAATGAAAACGAAATTTCATCGTTTTTCTTCTCTTCTTTTAATAATATGAAGAATATTTTCTTCATAAGAAAAAAAGTGATCTTTCACTGAAGCACATTGTTGATTTTTTACGAAGTCCGTTTAGTTGGTTCTGTGCTGGTGACGAGAAAAAACTTATTTTGCAAAAAATTTCCATCAGTGAAGGAGAAGGAAAACAATTTGTTTTTTCAAGTGCTTAAAGTACGTTCATCAATAAAAATTTCATTGATAGTGGTGTAAATGATTTAATTAAGAGTAAAGTAAAAGAGCAACAAGTGTTGATTTATGAATTCTTTTGTGATGAAAGGAAGAGATGTTGATCATTTAATTACATTCGCTGAAAATTTATGTAATTATTGAATTAATTAAGTGTATAATTGAAGTGTCATTTTGAAATATCAAATAGTCTCGACTCCATGAGAATATTTATTCGTGAGTTATGAGGAATATTGTTTTCCTAGTAAATCCATTTTCTATGATATACTTGTATAACTACAACTCTCTTTTTAATTTTATATTTGATCAATCATATTTTTTTTCACGTTGAACATGATCATGAACATTGAAAACATATTAATTCATAAATTATATAAAAGAATGACAAAGTTCTACAACTATCTACTTAATATCTAATAATTTTGATTTATTATTTATAATGCATTAAGATTCCGCTCTTATTCTAAAAATCGTCAAAAAATTCTTTCTCACCTTTTATTTTGATTCACACATATGAAATTTAAAAAATTCGGTGATATAAATCTTAAAAAATGATTTTTCATGTTTTCTTCTTATTGCATCTTTTGATGAAGAATTTACATGTTTTTTTCTCATAGTCATGGAGCTATAGAGAAAGACTTGAAACATCTTTCATCTGATTCAATCATATTGTAGCGATTTTCTTTGACAGAGCCACTTTTTCCGTGAATGAAATGAAAATGTTTATTTACCGACTTTTTTACGATCGAT
>JACWBX010003048.1:731-48394 GCA_014622435.1 Polypedilum pembai
GTTTTATAAGAGTAAAAAAGAACTTTTTAAGAGTCATAAAAAAGCTTTATGAGACTTAAAAATACTTTATAATACTTAAAAAGCGTTCATTACTTTTTAAGACTCATAAAGTTTTTATGAGTGTTAAAAAGTTCTTTATAAGACTTAAAAAGAAATTTTGAATAAGTAAAAAATTTGGAAACTTTTAACGTCTTAAAAAGTTTTTTATAAGTCTCATAAAGATTTTATAACTGTAATAAAGTCTTTATGCCAGTTAATAATTTTTTTTCTCCGTGTAGGCTATTTCTGATAAACAGATTTCTCTTAAATTTCTAGTAAACAATTGAGTTTTGAGTTTGAGTTTATTGTTGTCTCCTTTTGAGACTCATATTGTTTTCATGCAAGGAAAGCCACACGCGGCATAAAACTTTGCTGTGTATATTACTATTATAAGTAAGACAATTTGGGTAAAATTGACCACGACTTGTCGACCGAAAAGACGATAAAAATTTCTTTTAGACATTTTGTAAAAATTAAAAAATTAAAATAAATTGAAAATTAGTCGTAAATAAAAGTTTACTAAAATTCAAAATAATTTGGTGCTCATTTATAAAGTAGTTGTCGACCAGTTAGTATTTAAGATGAAAATTCAACAGTGAAACAGCTGTAAGTTTATTGGAAATAAGGTGCTATGAAAATATGATTGTTTGGCTGAATTGTTCGACCGAAATGTAGTCTAACTTCACACAAGTTATCTTCACTAGAAATTAATGAAATACTTCCGTAAAATAATTTGTTTTCTATGTAAAAGAGAAGAAAACACTGAAAACGTGAAAAATTACATTTTCTTTAAGTCATTTGACACTTTTTGTATTTGAAAATGTTTCTTTACGAAAACAAAAAAACTATCAAATGAAAATTTATCAGAAATTAATGCAGTTTGTTTTGATTCATTTGAGATTTTTGTGTCTTGTTGTACAGTCAAAAACAACTTTTTGATGTGATTTTAATGAAAAATTTACTTAACTGTGCAGTTCGAAAGACGATTGTAATTTTTCATATAGCGCACGTCCGACATGTGATTAAAAAAGCATTCATATTATGAATGAGTTCACACAAGCACGAAAAAAAAATATAAAAAATTTTAAACGCGATTAGCTATTAATAGCTAACGCACAGAAATTTTTAATTTCCACGAAAAAGTGTGAGAGAAAAAAAAAAGAAAAGTAAACAATTCGTTTAATGTGTGTCTATTTCGGCATCATTACTGAAATATAAACGAGATAAATGTATAAATGTTAGACGTGATGAGACATAAGAAAAAAGTGAATGCAGAGTCACTTGTGATTGATATTTTTGATTTGTTTTCTTGTAAACGTTTGGCAACATGCTTTAAAAAATTATTTCTCTCTATAAATTCGACATCTTTGATTTATGAAGTGATCTGGATGAAAATTAATTAAAAAAGTAATTAAATAAGCAATTCATATAAAGCAAATCAATCAATGTTGACTCCTTATATGGTCGGAAGATTACAAAGTAAAGTTTAGCATGTTTAGTGATCAGTTTCAAATACTTTTTCATTAACACTTGTTGATGATTTCTTGTTGTTTCATTTTAAAAAATACAAAACTCATGTCTAACTGTCTGAAGTGCATGATCTTAGACATCATGTCAGTAATCGCTTCTGATGTGTTTTCTTTACGTTTTTTAACATTTGGAAACTTTTTAATCAATTTTCTGCTGCACTCTCATTGACCGGTATGCAAAAGTTTGTTTTTGTACACAATCTAATATTTTCCTGAACCGAACAAAATGTAGTCCGACGGCCGGACTTCGTGAACGACGTCGACTGGACTTGAAAAATTAGAAAATAGTAGAAAAATATTTGAGCTCAGGCAGAAAAAAAATTCTCACTTGGTAATATAAAAAGAATTGGAAAGAAAAAATCAAAAGAGTTCTCAAGCCTTGAAAAGTGCGATAAAAATCAAATTTTTGTTTTTGAACTGCTTTAGCAGAAGTTGATTGAAACAAAATATTTTATAAAATCATTTTATTAAATTTTAGAAGTTGGTTATGAACACAAAGTCGAAAAAAATCGTAAGTGAGACGGCAAAAGCCGGAAACGAATCGACAAAGTCGCAAACAATTCCGACTTTCTTCTAAGTGATTTTCATTTTAAAACGCTTGAAAATATCTTTTTAAAAATTTCAATAAAAAATATTTTTAATTTTTCCTTTTATCAAAAGGTTTTTGTCCAGCTTGAACATCCACCAATGAAAGAAAATGAATTTGAGCTTAGAAAAAATATTTCAATAAGTCGAGCTGTATTTATTCAGTCCATAATAGATGCACACAAAGATGATTATTTAGATTCAAATTTTCTATCAGAACAACTACAAGATTATGAATTGGCAGCACAAGGAGCAGTTGAAGGGAATTTACAGCTCACAAATACTGCTGGGAATTTATCAGATGTTAATGACATAGCATTTCCAGTACAATCTGAAAAATGGACTTTAATGCAAGCAATCTTTTTTGCATCAACTATTTGCACTACAATTGGTATTTAGAAAAAATTTATTTAAATTTTTGGATCATTACATGCTTTGATTTTTTTTAATATTACATGTTATGGAAACATTGCTCCTGAGACTTTCGAAGGTCGACTCTTTTGCATTATTTTTGCTATTTTTGGACTTCCATTCACACTCACTGTCATAGCTGATTATGGTAGCTTGTTCGCCAATTCTGTGTCAGCTGTAGCTAAGAAATGTAAAACATTCAGTAAGTTTTCAATTTATCAAACAAACTTTTTGTCTAATAAATTTTTTCTCTCTTAGAATTCTGCTCAAAAGATTCAAAATTCAAAACTTTCAAAGGAAGAAAATGGTTGTATGCGATAGGTGCTTTGATTTTTCTAGGATTTTATTTGTCAGCAGGTGCAGCTGTTTTCGAGCAATGGGAACATTGGACATTCTTTGAAGGATTTTATTTCAGTTTCATTACTATGACAACAATTGGTTTAGGTAAAAATTTATTGAAATTTTCAAAATGTTTTTCATTTCTGAGAATTATATTTGAATATTTTTTAGGTGATTTGGTTCCTGGTGAAAAACCAATGTTGATTTGTACGGTAATTAAAAAATTGTTTTTGCTCATCAATATTTTTCGTTGAAGCTATCAATTGCTATTATTAACTGCTATTAACTGCTTATTACAACATGTTTTATAAAGTTTGTTGAGAATTTTCTGATCCAGATTTGTTAAACTACTCACAACTCTATTCTGATAGTTAGCTTATACATTTGAATTTTCTAGTGCTAAGCACTAAATGTTTGAGATTTTCAATGTTCAGCACTAATTATTCTAATATTTTGTGCTCAGCACTAAATTTTTGAGTGTTTTAATACACAGAATTAAGTGTTTAAGTATTTAAGTGCTCAGCATTAAGTGTTGAATTGTTTTGATGCTAAACACTATGAGTTCGAGTACTTTAGTACTCAGCACCAGAGTCCAAAGTCGACTTAACATATAATTTTTTATTCGACTTCGAACTCTGCTCAGCACTAAGTGTTTAAGTACTTTAATGCTAAACACTAAGTGTTCGAGTGTTTAAGTGCTCAGCAATTATTCATTGAGTACACGGAGAAAAAAAAGATTTTAACTGTCATAAAGTTCGTGTCAATAAAGCATGGTTATGAGTCCAAAAAAGTAAACTTCATTTGACTCATAAAATGTTTTATAAGTGTAAAAAAACTTTTGTAAGCGTCAGAAAAGAAATTTCAAGAATCTAATGAAGTTTACTTTTTAACATAGCTTAAAGTCAACAAGAAATTTGTACATAAGTCGACTTCGGGCTCTATTTTTTAGGACAAATAAGTATGTTTTATTCGCACAAAGTTTATGCCAGTTAAAAATCTCCATTCTTCGTGAATTTCAATAATCGTTAAATTTTTCGAATCTTTCGATGCTCATCACTTAATGTTTGTATATTTCAATGCTCAATAGTTAGTGTGTTTACGTTATTGTGTGCGATTTACAAATGCTTTAGTAAAAGAGTGCATCAAAATAGTCCGAAAGCGTTAATATTTTGTAATGTTTGAAGCAGTGTTGTTATCGTAGAATTCTACAGATTTTGTTTACTTATACAGCATTGTAGACCGTAGATGTCTACAATAACAACACTGGCTTGAAGTGAATGTGTAAAAATTCAAAATTTAATCTTCTTTTAAAGCGAGCATTTATTTTTATGAAACAATCAAAAAAGAAACAAAAAATTTTTGTTAATTTCATACAGTTCTGTTTTCACTATCTAAAGTTCTAACCTCTTGCAAAAAAGCTTAAAAATATTTTTCAATTTCACATAGGTTTACATTCTTATTGGATTAGCTTTGACAAGTACAATTATTGAACTTGTTAGACGACAATATGTTCAAAGTTGGCAAAAACTACAACAGCTAAAACTCGGTTCATTTGCTGAATCATTGCGACGTCTCGGTGAATCTCATGGTGCTATCGATGTAAATGATTTACGTTCGATTCTCTCAGTTGTAAGTTTATATTTGAAATTTTAAAGAATTAAATTAAGTTTTTAAAATTTAAATATTTTAGGTTTCAATGTCTAAAAAAGGAAATAAAAAAGGTGCTGATAATTCTGATGATCCAATAGAAGAATTAACAAAAGCAATTTTAAAAGAAGTCAAAATCAAGCAAATGGAAAAACCACAATTGGTTCAAATTATTATTTATGAATCATCAGTATAAATCAAACAATTTTTAATCATCTGTAAACTAATTAATAGAAACAATTTTGCAATAACGGAAATTTAATTTAATTAGTATTCGGCATTATGCAGATATGAAGAAGAATTCTGCATATAATTACTTTCTTCTTATCAGCATAATGCCGAGACCTAAATTTAATAAAATTTATTGTAAGAATTTTTTATAAATTTTTATTAGTCACAAAATAACAAACAAATGTTGAACTATTAAGTAACTATCATGAAAAAATTAGTAAAAACTCGGACTAGTATCTCGAGATCAAATTTCGACCAAAATTACTTTGAAAATAATTTCTACGTGATTTTTAGAATTTATCTAAAACAAAAACACATTTAAGTAATTTTCTACTCAAACGAAATCCTATGAATAAAAATTGTGTAAATTTTATGATGAATTTTTAGTCGAGTGGTTCTAAACTAACACTAATCCGAGCATTTCATATTTTTTATAAAAAACAAATTTTTAATGTTTTATAGTTTTACAAATATTTAAAAATCAATTAAATATTAACCGAATAGAAATAAAATTAGTTTAAGTTTACTTGAAAATTTTTATTTGAATAAATTTTGAACGATTGATATAAAATAAAATTTATTAAAAAGATAAAAGAAGAAAATAAATAAGAGCAATTTTTTTATTCAAATTAAAGCAAAAAGATTGTGGATAATTTCTAAAATTTTTGGTTCATTTTGTGAATTTTCAGTAATTTTGTAATATTTTGTTTAAGTATTTTCTCTTGGAAATACCAAATTAAGACTTCAGAACTGTTTGACTTTTTAATTTGAAATGTAATTTATTTCGTAAATAAAATGAATCAAATATGATTTTGATAGAAATCAGAACGAAGTTAATGAGTTTTCAAAAGTTGATTAAGATTTTTACAAATTTCATCAGAATTTTTTAATTTGATTGTGTAACGACAAAAAATTATTTAAACTCTAATATTGGGTATTTTAAGGAGGAGAATTATTCAAATTTATCTAAAAAGGGGAAATCTTTTCTTCTTCTCATATTGTGTCATGCGCAATAGTAAATTTCTCCTTTGGGTTTTCAATTTTCTTTACTTAAGGGGAAATTAGGAGAAAAATAATAAAATGTCTTAAATTTATATCAAATATTTCAATTTTTTTTTTAATTTTTTCAAGCGATAATATAACTAAACTAATAGCTTAAAGGCTTTTATAAATATGAAAAATGAAAATATTTTACAAAGATAACGACAAAATAATCTTATCTTTGGACATTGACTTTTTTATCCTCATGATAGAAAATATTGAAAAAAAAAGTAAAAGCCTATTTTTAAATTAATTTTAAGTATTTCAAAATCAAAATTATTAAAATCAAGTGACAATAGGATGGATAATATGTCAAAGTAAAAAATAATAATTTTCAAAAATACTAAAAAATTGTTTTCGATTTCAAAATCTTAAAAACAAATTATTATTATTATTACTTTTTATTTCGCCCCAAACTGGCTGAGAGGCCTTATAGCGGGCCACACTCGCTTTACAATAATTTTTACATAGAACCTTACAATTAAAACCTTACAATAATTTTTTTTTCATATCAAACCATACAATAAATCAGAGTCATATAGCGGACCCTCGCTTGAGCAGTCAAAGTATCTAAACTTTTGAAGGTCTGAAAAAGTGCCGTCATCCGGGATTGAACCCGGATCGCCAACATCCCTTTTTCAGATCGAACGCTCTAACCTCTCGGCCATCGAGGCGCTCAACTGCTCTTTTGAGAACGATAACACTTTTCATTTATTTTTATTCGCTATCGATGTCATCGATGATCATAAATGTTATAAATTTTCATAAAAGAAAATCGGTCAAATTTTTAAAAATTCATAGTTATCCACAGACTCAACTAAATTTAATCCTTGATAAATTATTTTATAGCTATTGATTGGTAGAACAGCTCACAAAAGAAATTTTGTCGAAAAATTTTTTCTACAAAACTTTTTACAGAAACAGCAATTGTTGTTCGTGAAAAATGCTTGAAAATACAGAATCCTTAAGGCTTCCACCTCTGGATCATCTATCTATCAATCTAGAACCATCAGCTTGCTACGCCAGCGTCTTATTATTGATCCACCAAGGCAGCTCAGAACTTAAATAAAATTATTTTTTATCAAAGGAAAACATAATATTAAAATTTTCTAGTTTCAACGTTTACTCTGTTTTCGTTATCAAAAGTTGTTCAATGATTAGATAACAATTTTTGATATAGCTTTTTATGTCTTTTTTAAAAACTCTTATCAAATTTCTCTAATTAAAATTAACTAAACTTGTAAATAAACTAAAATTTTGAACTCTTAACTTCACTTTTTAATAAAGTTTCAACTTAACAACTAAATTTCTTCTTTCAATTCAAATTCTATAAAAATAACTTTCTTATTTTCAAAAACAAATATCTACTGCTAGTAAGAAAAGTAAAATTCAATTCCCAACGCCAAAATCCAAGTGCACGCCACCAAAATGAAATGAAATGAAAGAAAAGTCAAAATCATCACGTCAGCAGAAAAGAAAAGAACAAAATAAAACGGCACAGTTAGAGGCACCTTTGTGAAATATAAAATTTTATTGTTTTCTGATAACACGGCAGATTGTTATGTTCGCGCTGCTTGTTCTTATCGTAGAGAAAAAAAAAACAGTCGAGTGCATGAGAAAGAGGGAGAGAGAACGAGACGTGATAGCCTCAGACAAAAAAATAGCGGAAAAGTGCTTTTTGTGAAGAGGAAGAGATGAAAAGTTTCATAACGGCATCATCATTGTGGATGAGAGGGATGAAGGATGAAAGGAAGCGACTTATCGGATCATCGTCGTCATAGCAGCACTCGAGGGCATGTTCGAGCTATTTTTTTCTCTCTCTCTCTCTCTCTTTTTGACTAGTTTTATTTTGGTTGTTTGAAGTTTAAAACTTTAGTGGTAAATAAAATTGTTTTTGGATGGGAAAGAAAGATTAAATTTTTTTTTAAAAAAAAATTCTAAAATTGGTTTGAAATTTAGATTTAAGATTTTCTAAAGTTTAAAATTTTTAAAAATATCCGAAGAGTCGTTTTAGCAAATTTTTGTGCATCAAATATACTTTTAGATCTGTGATGGCTAGCAGCCTGAAATAGTATTAACTTGATAATACTAAATTAATGCCGATTTATAACGATGAAAAATACAAAAGTGTTAAAAAAAAATTCTTCTACAAAAACTTGAAAAATTGCTGTTTAAGCACCTGCCTAAACCTGTAAATAATCAATAAGAACTTCATTTCATATAGAAAAATAATACCAGTGTTGTTATCGTATACTTCTACACTCATAGAAAAAATTTAAAAATTTTGATTTTAGAATTATTCTAAAAAATTTCAAAAGTAAAATAAAATTATTCTAGAATAAATTTTTTTAAAAATTTTACTCTAAATTTTAGAATCAAAAATTCTCAAGAAATTTATTTTAAAATATACTTTGCAAGAGCAACTAGCAGTTGAAAGATCAAGAAGGAGCAAATATTCTATGAAATTCATTCATAAATATTATGTATGTAAATTAAGTGTGGCTTTAAATTCACACTTGTTACTAATTGTAAGTCATTTTTGTCAAGTTTCGAGTATTGCTAAGGCATCGAAATTATTTTAAAATACCAAAAATTAAATGAAAATTCTAGAGTAAATTTTTAGATTTTAAAATAAAATTTTTGTTTTTTAATCTAGAATCATTTTTCAAAATCGAGAATAAAATTCTAAATTTTTACATGAAAATCAAATTTTAAAATCTAGAATTCAATTTTTAGAATTTTATTTTAAATTCTAAAACATTACTCTAGATTAAAAAACAAAAATAAATAATTTTTGATTTTTACATAGAAATCTAGAATTTTATTTTAGAGTTTTTCTATGAGTGTACATTTACATGACTATGTAGATCTGCGTGTAGATATATTCACATAGATAAATAAAATTGCCTGCGATTTACGAATTCGTCTTCGAAGAAGAAGTCTATGAGTACACTGTAAACAAGTGTATGAACAACTTCGTACATCATAGATATCTTAGTGTAGATTTTGTCTATGTAACCGAGTTCGTAGATCGTAGACAATTTATTTCGTCTACATATAAACATTCGTCTAATTAGATAAAGATTATAAACGTAAACGTCTACGATAACAAAGCTCAAGGCTTGAGAACTCTTTTTGCTTACTATGATTATTTCTTGACTTATTTATATTTCTTAGTAAAAAACTCGATTTTCCAATCAAAATCTTTACTTTTTATGATTGATTCTTTGTTTTATACGTAAACAAGTGATTGCTCATCAAAATAACTGCTTAAGTATAGCTAATTAACAAAATCTGAAATTAAACTGGAATAAAAAAAACCAAACTGGGATTAAAATTTTTTGAAATAGTTCTCAGACCTTGACAAAACTGAAACCTGCTGAAATACTAAATACCTGAAAGATAAGTTGAAAAAAATTCAATTTTTCCATAAATTTTTTTATTTATTTTCATTTCGTGTACAACATTTTTTTTTATTATTTCATTTTTATATAATAATTTTCAGTCAAAATTCAGAGAAAACATTTTTATTATTAAATCTTCATTAATTTCATCTTAAATCAAGTTGAAATGATTTAAAATTAAGAGAGATAGAGATAGATGTAAGAAAAAAGAAAATTAATGAAGATTATTTTAGGATTAATAAGAGATCTAATGAGTACATTTTTGGATTAAATAACTGATTAGTGATATGATAACATTAATTTGTGTCTTTTTTACGATTTCAACTATTTTTTTCTTCGATTATTTTTATGTCAAACTACTACTGTATGTATGAGAATATATATGCTTTTTTTCTTCGCGATATGACTGTTGGTTTTATTTCTTGTTGTGGTAAAATTATTTTTTAAATCTTTTAAATTACTTGATAAAACTGTTTCAATGAATATTTTAATGCTTAACTAAATTTCAATCGGATAATTTTCAATTGACTAAAATTAGTTAAAATTAGAATTCGGACTTAAGCGCAAATCTGCGAATATACTTGCACACAGAGTTGTAAAAAAATAATCTACTTTGCAGCTTTTGGCTACTTTCTATAGTAAAAAGTAGTTTCTTTTTAAAAAGCAGCCAATTGGCCACTCTAGCCATTGACTATTTTTTTTCGGAGAGTAGTTTTAGGCTACAAAAGATTTTGACTGCTGGCTACGGACCAGTAGCTTAACAACTCTCCTTATTCGGCAATGGTGTTTCTGGTGGAGATTTTCTAGTGGAAAGTTTTTTGATGGAAAACCTTTTGAAACTGCTCAAAACTTCCTTTATCATGATCATTTTAAATGAAACGTTATACCTGCTCTATAGAGTCAATAAATAAGCTTCAAAACGTATTAAAAAGATCAATATATGTCTGTTAAAGACTTGAATAAGGGGTTTTAGTCTAAAAGTTCTTTGTCTTACTTATTATTTGAAGTATCGACGTCAATTGATCCGAAACCCTTCATAAATGATTGGTATTAGTTTTACGCACAATTCAATGCCAAATATGTGAAAGTACAATAAACATTATGTTTATTACATGTCTCAGAATGGTAATTAACTCCACATTAAAAACTTTTAAAAATAAATTCTTTATAATTTATCACTGCTTATAAATTTTCTAACTGATTGCTCAATATTAAATGAATCTAACAAATACATATGGTTCCAAATCAGTCAATATTTAAAATATATTAGAATTTAGACTAGAAATAAAAAAATTTAGACCATAAACTTATGCCTTAATTGAGAAATATAATACACCATTCTAACTGTCAAAAACTTGCTCGACTGTTCTCATTTTGAATATATATTGATTTCCTGTGATAGGTTTTAAGAGCAATATGATAAAAATTACGATTTGTCAAAGGACCTTGTTAAAAACTCTGTGCTTTAGTGGCACAACTTGTCGTTTCAGACATTTTCTAGCAAAAAATCTTCCACCAAAAAAATTCCAGCTAAAAACTTTCCACCAGAAAACTTTCCAGTAAAAAATTTCCACTAAAAAATCCATGAACCATTTTCCAGCAAAAAATCTTCCACTAAAAAGCTTTCCACCAGAAAATCTTCCATCAAAATACCTTTTACCCCTTATTCAAATTGCATGCAAGTTGACTTACTCAAAAATACTTCTAATTAATTCAGGCTTTATTTATTTCAGTCAAAAATATGATAAATGTATATGAAAGTCATTAAAAAATTGGCTAAATTCCTAAATTTACCACAGTATTGACCAAAACAAATAAAATCTGAACAAATTAGAGAAATTTTTAAGTAAATCATCTTGAATGCAACTTGTATAAGTACATGCGCAGATTTGCGTTGAATATGAAACAGAGTTGTTAAATTACTGGTTCGTGGCCAGTAGCCAAAATCTACTTATTTACTACTAATTTTTTTCTTTTCCAAAAAGAGTAGTAAAAAGTAGATTTTCGCTACAAGAAGCTGTTGGGTACAGTAGCCAAAACTCTACAGTAAGCAAATGGATGTTCCACCCAAAATTAACTTTGGAAAGTAGCCAAAACCTACAAAATAGATTCTACTTTTACAACTCTGGTGTGAAAGTTAGTAAAAAACTAATTGAAAAATTTTATTCAACTAATTTTAGTTAAAGAAATTTTTACACGTTTGAGTTAAGATGAATTTCAGTTAAAAATCAGAATATTTTTTGCATATTGTGTTTTGCTTACTGAGGATTTACTTTATGAAAAAGAGCCACTAGCTAATTTAAAATGTAGAAAGTTTTAGGGACATTATTGAAATGAAAATTGAATCTTTACCAACAGAGAAGCAATTTTAAATATTTTTCTATTTAACTTTTAATATACAATAAGTCAGCAATTATTTTTATTTTTAATCTTTTCAAAATATATTTCTTTAAATAATTTATTACTTTTTTGTTTATCATCTCAATAGCGTTTTGAACACGACAATTTTTCTTTTTTTTTTTTCGACTAATTTTAATTATTGTTTCAATTTTTTATTTCTCATTTAACATTGATTTATTGACAGAAAAGAACATTTTTGATAATAATTGAAAGAATTTTTTTCTACTTAAAAATTAAAAAAGAAAATTTTCAATCAAAACAATTTTGAACGAAATTTTGGATTGTTAAAGCTTAAATTATTTTATGTTTTTAAATTAAAATTGAAATCTTTAAAATTATTTAAAGAGAATTTTAAAAAATCCAAAATTATTTTTCTTTCAATTATTCTAATTACATTAAATTATGTCATTTATAATTTTATTTGTAATTGCGATATATTTTATTAATTTTATATTTAACAACATTTTTATTATTTTTACACTCATTATTGAGCTTTGCATGCGTTTTTTGCTTACATAAATTATTTTTACTATACAACTTTATTCTTTTTTTAACAGCTTATTTATTTATTTAAATGAAAAGATTTATGTGAAAACAAAAGAAATGATTTTATAAAGAAAACCTCTTTATGAATTGATTATTAAAATAAAATCAAGAAATATTTTGGATTTTTTCACTGAGAAAAACTTTTTTTTACTGACAATAAGTTTGGGCCAATAAATGCTTTAAACAGAGCCAGAAGTCGACTAAATTTAGTTGATTTCGGATTCTGGCACTAATGAGTCATTAAAAAGAGATTTCTAAAACTCATAAGACTTTTTATAGCTGTTAGAAATATTTTTTTAACTCATTTATGCTTCATTGGAACAAACTTTTTGCTAGTTAAAAATTTTCTTTTTTAGAATTGAATAACATCATCAAATTTGACTCTGTCAACGGCGGACTTTAGCAGAAATTTGCTACATAAAATTTGTTCTAAAATCCGCCGTCTAAGAAAATTCATATGTGGATGGCGGATTGAAACGTAACAGTGCTAAATTAGAATTAAATTGAAAAATTTAGTAATTATTTTCCAGGCGTTAAAATTCAAAAAAAGAGCAAAAAAGATCAAAAAAGAGTAACGTATATTCGCGTCTGGATTATTTTTCTAACATTCTTTTAAAAGTAATTTTTTTCTTCTTAAATATTTTATAAGTCTTTAAACTAAATGAATAATATTTATAGATGTTTACATCTCAACGATTTTTAATTATTTTAATGAATATTTTTAATAATTAATATTTATATGCATCATTATTCAGCGTTATTTTTCTTTCACTTATAAACACGCTTAAATTTAGTTTTTTTTTATCTTATCAATACATTCATGATACGATGAATTAAGTTAAGTTTTATATTTTTTTATTTTGTTTCAGGAAGACATATTTTTCATGATTGTAAATTTCTTTTACTCATTTTTTTTCTTTTTAATTTCTTTTTTTTATACCGAAAAAGTTTTTGAAATTATAATTTTAAAAGATGAAATTTTTAAAATTTTGAACAAAATCATCAATTTTGAATGAAAATTTTCAAAAAAGCACTTGAAATTTTTTGATTATTTTTCTGTCATTTAAATTTCATGCAAATTTTGTAAAAAGATAAAAAAAATTTGAAAAATTTTCTTCCTTTAAAAAAGCAACACAAGAAACATTAAATTTTTTAAACATCCTTTTATTAAACAAAAGAAGCTAAAAGAGAAAGCCGAAGAGAAAATTTTCTTTATAAAGACATAAATCAAGAGACAGCATGTGTGTTTAATGTGTTAGTTTTTCTTCAACTTTTTCATCATTAAGATGGCAAAAGAAACTTTTGTTGCTTCTTTATTATTTCACCTATTTGTGTGTGTTAAACTAAAATATTTTGTTTTTGTGGGTTTCATGAGCTATACATATGGCATGAGTTTATTATTAATATGAGCATTTTTGTGTGGTATTTTATAACAAATTTGATTAATTTGAAGAGATTATTATTTGAAAATTATGAAAAATGTTTTCTTTCTATCTGAGTTGATTTGAAATTAAGAAATAAATTTAAAAGACTTAAAAAAATAACCTTGAGGTGAGGGCTCTTGATTATTAAAATAAAACTTTCATTATAAAAATTAATTTTTATATTAAAGTTAGGAAAGCTTTTTGATCAATATCGTGCTGAAACACCATTGACCTGGTTTAATCCAAAAAGTCCAAATTAGTTGACAAAACTGTTCTAAAATTTAGTTGACTAGAAATTCATTTTTAATCAACTAAAAAACAGCAGTTAGATTTTAGTTAATCGCGACTAAAATACAAAACAGTTTCTAACACTAGAAAATTATAAGAGACTTCACACTCCTTAAACAAAATAATATTTTAAGAAACTTTTTCGAAGATTTTGATTTACAAACTTTAGTTATTGAATTCACCTGTGTTTTTAAGAGAACATTAGTGTGGAATTTAAACTAAAGTAATAATTGACAAAAGTTCTATTGAGTCCTCAAGTCAATTAAAATATTTCAAAATCTTTCTTACTTCTGTCTTTAAAATTCTATTTTCTTTTTAAAATCTGCTAAGCTTTTGTTATTTGAATATTTTTTGTATATTTTATGAAATATAAATTTAATTTTTTGTTGTTTAATATAAGTTTGCATTTAGCTCTCAAAAAATTTCAAAATATTTCTTTTGTGTTAAAAATGTCTGAATTAAGTAAAGTTTGATATGTATTTTAATAGAAGACTTAGTTTAATGCAAATATTTAGCTGTTTTATTTCTTTTACTTTATGATTAAATTATTCCCAAATTGGCTGTTGGTCACAGAGTTGACAAAAAATCTGCTAATAAATCTTCGGACAATCTACAGATAATCTAAAGATTTATCTGAAGACACAAGCAGATAAACTGCAGAAAAATCTGAAGAAATCTGCGGAAAATCCTGCAAAAGAACTGCAGATTATCTGCTGGTAAACTGTCTGCAGTTTTTCTGCGGAAAATTATCTGCAGTAAAATCTCCCGACAATTTATCTGCAGATAATCAGCAGATTATCTAACGACTCTGTGACCTATAATCTTCCAAATTTCGTCAAAAGCGCTTTAAAACTTTAACACATAAGATAAAAATCAGTAAATGAATCAAAAACTTTCGAATATCGGGCTCCAAAAACGAAACCTTTAAATATTTAATTTATTGTTAAAAGAAAATTTAATTTTTGTGCTGTAATAAAAGTTAAAACTTTTTCATATATTTGGCTTTATAAAAACGATATGTATTTGTTCAACTTTAAATATTTCTTAAAATTTGATTCACTTTATGACAAGCTTTAATGAGAAGAAAATTTATTGATCTTTTCTGGACTGAGCTCAATTTTTTCATAAAATCTCATTTTTTAAATTCGTTTAATGCTTTAAAATTCTTCAACTCATGTATGAATTTTTTAAATTAATGGACACAATCGTACGCGTGAGTGCGAGTAAAAGAGAGACAAAAAATTGGTGAAAGTACTCAATTGCGGATTGGTGTACTTTAGCGCATTTTTGGCGCCTAGATCAGTGTTTGTTACAAATTACAGAGTTAATTAATTCGTTTTTAGAAACAGAGGCTTTACCTTAAATACAAATGATAAAACAAAGTTGAGTTGCAAAACTTCATGTTTAGTTATCAGCTTTTCAATTTGATTACAACAATCAGGATTTCTGTGTGTGTATCAAGCTAAAGCAAGTTTTCAGAAGCTTCTTTGAATATAAATTCTAATGATGTAACCATATTCAAAGTTATAAGAAAATTTCCATCGAAATTAACTTTGCATTTATCAACATTGTAAATATGAAAATTCAATATGTAAACCAGTTTTGTTACACAGGCGGCCTAGATTGCCTGTAATAATATTTACAAAAAACTCCGCTATAGAAATTGTAGATGACGCCTAAATCGTTTTTGAAGCGCCATCTACAGTTTTCAAAGCAGAATTTCTTGTAAATATTATTACAGGCAATCTAGGCGGCCTGTGTAACAACATTGGTGTTAATCTCGCATTATTCAAGATTCACAATGTTTTAAACTGATTTAGATTTTCAAATTCATTCTTTAAAAGCAGATTTTATTTGCATTAAAATAACGGTTAAACGGAATTTGAAATTTAAAAAAAGCGCGAAAAAACCGCGTAGTCGCAAAAAATTTTTGTTTACAATTTTTAATATGGAAAATTTAATTCGCAATTTCCCGAATAATGCAATAAGTGATAGCTTTTTAACTAGCCGTCGCCGCAATAACTCGATAGCACAAATCTAACACAAAAAACCGCAAGTCGCTAGCTATTGTAGTTTTCGAGATCTCGCGCCTCACCCAGCCAGCCAAAGTGAATGTATAAGCTGCATTTTTTTTCCAAAAATGCGCTAAAAATTATCAACGATTCATATTTCATTTCTGCATGTGTAAACTTCTCCATTCACAATCGACCATGGAAATGGAAATATGAGTAGATAAAAAAATATCTTTTTTGGATTTATTTTTTATTTGAGTTTTGGGTCAGGGATTTTGGAAAAGAATGAAGAATTTTAAGATGTAACTTTTTTAAATAAAATTTTAAATTTTAAAATTTAAATGACTGTTAAAAAATAAACAATTTTTAAATTTATTGTAAAAGAATAAACAAAAATACACAAAATCCAGAATTAATGCTTGTTCAACAAAAACTACTTTTCGAAAAGTAGCCAATAGTTTTCGGCTATTAGCTACGGACCAGTAGTTTAACAACTCTGCTTAGATTTGAAGAAACTACACGTAGTTAAAATGATTAAACAGAATATGAGCACCTAATCACCGTGCATAAGTTTTCTAAAACATAAAATTGAAGAAATATATTCAAGTTTTTGAATTCATTAAAATTAAAACTTTTCAAAATTTATACAGTCAAAATTCAGTCCGCGACGGCGGACAAAAAAAATTCGCCATCAAAAAAAGTGGCGGATCCGCAAAAATTTAAGTGGCGGATACAAAAAATCCGCTACATTTTTGACGGCGGATATTTTTTGTACGCCGTCAAGAAAGTGGCGGATATTTTCAAAACAAATGACGGACAAATAATAATGCGAACAAAAAATGTCCGCAACATTATTATTTTTGAGTGGCGGACTTTATTAAAAAAAGTTTGAAAATTTTTTATGCTTTATTTGGGTTTTTAAACAATTTTTCATAATTTTTTTGAAAAAATCCGCTGAAAATATTTTGACGGACACAAAATGTCCGCCGTAAAAGAAAATATCCATAAACGGCGGATTTTTCGTAAAAATTTATATGTAAAATTCGCCGTTTAGTCCGCCATCCCCTGAAATACGTATATGGATCGCGGACTGAAACTTGACTGTGTATATCGATGAAAAGATTATTAAAGATAATTAGTGGACACTCACGTTTAAAATCATCAAAAATATTATTTTTAAAAAACTTTAGTTTTAAAGAAGTTTTATACCCAACAAAAGTGCAGAATTGTACAGATTCAGATATAGTTTTGAACAGACTTGTAACGCATTTATAAATTTATAAAATTCTGTTTAAAAAATTTTTCATCTTTTATTCTTTGCAAAATCCCTGAAAAATTTTAACTTTACACACTTTTATAAATTCATACATGAAAGGAAAGAAAAGTGACTCAAAATTCAATGATAAACTCATATTTTCACAACTATAAACAACTTCATGTTTTTTTTTCTCACATATTACAATGATAATTAAATTTATTAATATTTTTTACTGTATATTATTATTTCTGTATGAATATGATGCACAAATGTTTTACTATTTTTTTTTTATTATGACAAGCAATTTCAATCATTTTTCAGGCTACTGTTTCAATATTTTTTTATTATATGTGTATCAAAAAAATTTTTCATTCTTTCAATTTTCTAACAATAAAAAAAAAACATTTTTACCTCACCAAAAAGTAAAACTCGAACAGAAGAGAGAGAAAAATCATCATCGAAATGAGAAATTTGTAATTGAACGTCACGTTTGCGTCAGTTGATGCGATTGAACAGTTTCAATCGTGAAAATGAGTATGAGGGTGATGATGAGGAGCAGTAAATTGACGTGTTTTGCTGATGCGGCACCGTTTATATCAGGCCATATAACCTGCACTTCGGCCATCTTGAAAATGCTGAGTAAGCGATGTGCCGCGAGCTCCTCGTACTCTGTATTGATGTGATGACTTACTGTCTCGAGAATTGATGTACAATATTGCTATAAATAGTTTTTTATTGGATGATAAAAAGAAGAAAAAGAGAAAAACATGTAAAGGAAAAGAAATATTTTTGACTTTATTAGGTCATGAAATTAAATTTTGATGCTTTTACGATGTGAAATTTTATTTTTGAAACAATTTTTTCTCCAAAGAGAAACAATTTTATCTATAAACTATGAAATTAAATAAAACAAAAGATTTTCCTGCTTAACTTCCTGTATTTTTTTTCTCGTTATTGACCCTGAACTAAAAATTTTATCTATAATATTTCTAATCTGTTCAAACTTATAAAATTGAATTTTTTTAAAAATGTAAACATTTTATAGAACAATAAAAAGTGACATACGTGGAAAAATCACGAAAACAAGCGAAAATAGGCAAAAGTTAGCAAATTCAAAGCCTTGCCTTAGTGTTCATTCTGCTTAGAAGTATGCAAATATTTATTCTTTTTATACGCGTACTTCTGAATCCTAGAAATAAATGTACTTAATTTTTAAGTTACTTTTAAATGAACTTCATGTATATTTTTTAAACTTTTGGCCAGAGCAGTACACGGAGAGAAAAACATTATTAGTGTTAAAAAAAAAATTTATAAAACTTATAAAATATTTATGATATTTATAATTTTTTATGAGTCTTATAAAATTTTTGTTTTAGCACTCATAATGTTTTTGTCTCAGTGTACTGCTCTGGCCAAAAGTTTAAAAAAATATACATGAAGTTCATTTAAAAGTAACTTAAAAATTAAGATCATTGCTTTTGATTAGGTTTGTTAAAGTAGGATGTACTTTTGTAGCTTTTATTCACTTTTACTTGCAGATTTGGCCTACAGTTGCCATCATGTACTTTGTAAACACAAACACTTTTTCAAAAGTTCATGGACCTACAGAGTACGTCTCGCCTACTGAAAGTTTTATGAGTTTCGAAATAGTATTTTTGTCTACAAAGTACTTCAGGCGAGATGTACTTTGTAGAATCATCTACTTTAACAACGCTATTTTTGGCTACTAGCTACGGACTATTAGCTTAACAATTCTGCTTTCAGGGTTGTAAAAGTAGACGCCTCCTTTACCTATTTTTCATATAAATGACCTACTTCTCCTTTTTTTCATTATGAAAAATAGGTGAATAGGCGCATACTTTTAAAATCCTGTCTGCTATAGATTTAACGCCCGTTTTGATTGAAATTACAGACATGAATTTTTTCATTTAACTTTTTCAGCATATAAACATGTGTGAGAATTTTATTTCTAACTTCTTAAATCTTAATTAAACAAAAACCACAATAATAAAATATTTTTTATCTTTTTCCTTAATCTCTTCTTTATTCTTACAAAATTTTCCATATTAACTTCATAATTTCACAACCACAAAGCATCGATTTATTACATGACATGAATAATTAATCATCAATCACGTTCATCAATTTCTTTCTTCTTACCTTTTCTTTCTTTAGCAGTTCAATTGAGCTGAGTTTTGTGTCATATGGCAAACGAACGGATAAAATGATGTTTTCATCAGTGATGTTAAAAAGTGATAATGTACACATGGTCTGAAATGGAAATTTTCATGTTTTTAATTTCTAACAATGACAAAATAAAGGAGAAAAAAGCTTACTTGATTATTAATGTGCTGTACAATATATTGTTGAAGTGCTCTAACTGCATCCTGTACACCGAGATTTGTGTGCGGTCGAAGAAGCGCTTCATCAGTTGAACTGTAACCAAGGAGGAGGAAAATACCGCCAGGAAGTTTGTATTCGCCTGGTGGCGGTCGCATGCAGATAAATTTACCAGAATAGCAGAGGCAGCGACCACGAAAAGCTTGGAATGATGGACTGCTATGAGCATAGTAGGCTGTGAAAATTCAAGATAAAAAAATTGATTTATTCTGTCTGAAGGTATTAAAATTTCATTTTACGAAAATTTACATATTTGGAAATGAAACTTTAAAGAGATTAAAATTAAATCCAAGTTTAAAAATTTTTAATCTTTTTGGATAAAAATAAATTTAACCTTCTAATTTTAATCCAATTGTATTTGAATTAAATTCAAGATTAAAAAATTTTAAATCTCACCTAAAGAACTTCTGCACGGCACGAGTGGAACACAGAGTGCATGACAAGATAATGCCAAAGTTTCAGATCCACACGAGCATAACTCGCTACATTCTGCATCGTCCATGATGTAGAGCTGCAGAAAAAATTATGAAAATTAATTTTGGACACACTTGCATTTGCCATCAACTTACTCTCTTGCTCTGTCCTTCAGGAATAAATTGCTCGGGAGTGTGAGGTCGCTGCACGACACAATATCCTGTGTGAATGAAAATTACATGATCAGATATCAATTTTAGTGTTGTAATTAGCAGGTAACTGCTTCAATGTGAATGAGACAGTGACAAAGACACAGACAGGAGGGAAGGAAAGGAAACTTTTAATTAAAGTGACAGTAACAGAGTGTAGCTGTAGAGTGGAGAAAATTTTCACTTTATTTAATTATCAGACTCAATTACTGTCACTCAGAGCAAGCTAGATTGTAAACATTAATTATTGATCAGAAGCAATAAAAAAAAGAAGAGGAGACGATGATAAAATAAAAGAGAGAAATAATTAAAGTTTAGGTGAATGAAAATTTATTGAAACTAAAAAAGCTTTACTTACTTATAGGTATTGTTGTCGTTTCAATTGTTGTTGTCATTGGCGGCATTGTTGCAACTTCCATACCAAGCATCTCTGTTGTGATGCCATAAAAATCTTCATTTTTATTGTCATCAAATGTTAGCGTCTCATCTACAGCTACTTCTTCATCAACTTCATTATATTGTTCAAATTCTTCATGTGATGATGGACGATGATAAATCTAAATAGAGAAAAAAATTGTGAATACAGAGACAACTTGGCAGTTGTTAAATTACTGGTCTGTCTAGTAGTCAAAATCTATTGTAGCCATTGGCCAAAGGCTTAAAAGTAGATTCTGCTCTTAAAACTCTGCTGTCAAGTTTTAGTCCACTGATCATATATAAACAGAGTTGTTATTTGTGTACACCTACGCAAGGTTGAAAATCTGTTAACAAGTTCTCTCTGTTAACAGAATCTGTTTTATTGTTATCTGTTACATCATTTTATTCATTTTAAATTGCATTGAAAATTGTTTTTTAATGTGTTGATCAAAACAAGAATCGAATTCGGGACGTATAGCACACTAGAGCTAGTCTCTGTCTTTTGTCTGTCGACAGATTTCATCTGGTAATAGAATTTCCTGTAACAGAACAGGTTCTGTCGGAATCTGTGACAGATTCTGTTAATAGATTTCTGTTTCTCCAACCCTGCATCTATTTTTACATTTTTGCCTTCGAAAGCAATTGTCTATGCTTAGACATAGTCTTTGTAGGTGAGTACGTAGGAGTAAACCACGCAAAGTTGTCTGCGATCTACGAAATGTTCGTAACTTTTGGCGTAGTTTTTGTCTTCGTCAACAAAAGTCGTAGACCGTAGACAAAAACTTCACCCATGACAGCAGTGCCTACGCGTAAGTAATTGCCTTCGAAGGTAAAATCTACGTTTGATAGCAACACTGTATATGGATTTACTTGAACGGTGGATCTCAGAGAGAATTTCACATAGAAATTTTTTTCAAAATCCGACGTTGGCGATTTTAAACAATGGAAAAGAACTTCAACTTTATGCCACGTTTTGCAACTTTTTACAACATTTTACGAAAATTCTTTTGCCTTGGTTGTGTAATTTAAAAAAAAAAATTTGAAATTAATATCTTACAACTTCAGGTGCAAAAGTAGGTGGTGCTGATGTTTGCAGTCTTTCACGGAATGTAATACGGATTGGTGCCGGTGTTGTAGTTGTTGTTGTGGTTGTCGTTGATGTTGTAGTGCTAATGGTTGTTGGACGTCGTGTTGTTGTAGTTGTAGTCGTAGTTATTAATAATCCTAATTCTGCTAAACGTTTAACATGAAAGTCTTTTTGTGACTCAACTGTTGAAAAATTTCAAAATTAACGGTCAAGAAATTTTTAAATCTCAAAAATTTCTTACCAACACAAGGATTAAGCCACAATAATCTTTGCCATCCTAAACATTCATAAAGCTGCTGCAAATCACTACCTTGGCATGCACAAAGTGATCTCAATGGTGTCCCCATAATACCCAACAGTGCCAAACGACAATTGCTTGTTTTTCCTGCACACTTTTTTGTCACACTATCGACAGCACAAGATTGCTCATAAAATTCCAATCGTGACTTGCAATCGGGATCTTCTTTACACAAATCAGCAAGTGTATGACATGCTGGTAGTGGACTAAATGGAGCACCATTGGTTGTTGGTATCGTGCTAGCACCATCTGGTGGTCTTTGAGCACAAATTGGATGCAATTTTTCCTTCGCTAACATGCACGAATCATGACGTGAATTTGTCTTACGACAGAGGCACAAGGCTGCATCCAAACTGTGATCCTCATGTGATGGATCGCGATAAAAGTGCTGCAATGACTCCATACATGCAGGCTTATTGCAACGATCGATGTCACAATGATGCATGATGGCTTGCAGTGAAGTTGAGCATAATTTTTCTTCGCGGCATGAATCTAGAGCTATGTGGCAGGTACTCTGTTAAAAAAAAAATTAGAAAAATCAAATTCACTTTGGTTTGAACTTGAAAGCTTGAAAATTATTTTGAAAGGTTTTCTAGGGTTCGACATTATGCAGATATAAAAATTTTAGAAACAACTTTGTTGAATTTAAAATTATAAACTTTCAAGGCTAGAGAAGTTTTTGAATATCTCTGATAAGTTTTTAAAGGAAAAAGTTCAAACTTTAAAAAAAAATAAGGGAAGATGTCCAGGTTCATGTTAGTCAATAATAAAATTTTAATTTGATGGACTTTGTGAAAGCAAGTCTTTCAAAAATTACTGAAATTTACGAAAAACTTCTATTCAGGGTTGACAACAAAGAAAAATCCTCAAATTTTTTCAATTGACTTCAAATTCGTTGTTAACTCTGTGCTACAAAATGAAATTCCTTTAACTCACCTGAAAATGTATTGGATGGTCTGAATCAGTCTCAATATCGTCGGAATCTGCAAATTAAAAGTTTTTTTTTTGTTGAATGAGAAGAAAAAGAATGAAGATTAATAAAATGAAATTTTTTTCAATTATTTTTTGTTAAATTTGTTTCAAATGTGTGAATTTTGCTAATCAAAATTTTTTTAAATGTCTTTTTGAGGGTTCAATAGTATGCTTATAAGAAGAAGAAGAAGAAGTTTAAGCACACTCTCGAACTCTAGTTTCTTATATTTTTGAATGCATGAAGTTGATTATGTTTTTGTAATATGTCAAATGTGACAAATTTATTTAGACGATCAAAATTGTGTCTTGAACTATTTTTCTTCGTCTAAAAATTGTCAAAAAACTTTTAATTATTTGTAAAAACTTTTTAATAACCTCAATGAAGTTAGCCGAATGTCGGCGAGCCGATTTATTGACCGAAAGAGCAAACGTAAGTTTCGGTCGAAATACGTAAGCGACCAAATTTAGTTTCGACCGAAAAATCAGCTCGCCGAAATTCGGCTAACTTCATAGAGTTCTTTTAATTTAGCTTAAGAACGAAAATTTTAAAAATAAACTCCAAAATTTTCAATTAGATTATTTGAAAAAAATTGAAAAAAGTGACTTGAAAATTTTGAAACTTTTTTTTTTTTCAAATTTTAGGATTTTTGAATATTTGAAGTAATTTCAACAAATTTGTACATAAAATTTACATTTTAAAAATATTTTATAAAGTTTTCTTTATTATTTTTAATTTTAAAACATCAAAGCAAGCGATGAAAAAAAGCTTTAAAAACAAGAATAAAATAAAAACTCCCACACACACATGCCTTAGCAATGTTTTTTCTTTATAAATCTTAAAGAAACAACGTGATCAATTTGAAATCGAATTTTTGTCGTTTTTCTTAAAGCCATTTAAAAGCAATAATCCAGCCCTCAAACGATGTGTTTTTACACAAACATTAGCACGAAAAAAGAAAGTCGATAAGTCTACCCATAAGGCATTTTTCTCACCCAAATAGAAAATGAGACTTAACAAGAAAATTTTGTTTTTTTTCTTCTTCTTCTTCTTTGTCACGTTAATTGTCCACGTTTAGGAAGCAAAAGTGAGAAGAAAAACTTTTAATACCGATATAAAAGAGAGAGAGAGAGAAGAAAATAGCCGGAAATGTTTAATGTCGTCGTTTCTTTTGAAAATGGAAAGAGAGAGAGAGAAAGCAGCAGCGGTAGAACATTAATCTTTGTTATGTCATTGATACATTCTAGCTTGTTCTCTCGTTTTTTTTTTCTTCTCTTGATGATGGCTGATGGAATGAGACTCGTGTGTATATGAATGTTTATTGTAATAGTTTTGATAAAGAGCAGCAACGACAAATTTTTGTATTTTGTTGACTCAATGACGGTCGTTTAGAAAAAAGAAAATTCTTCTTGTTGTTGTTTGTTGAATATGAAATGGGTTAGATTGAGAAAAATAGAAGAAAAATTTCTTTTTTGGAGATTCTTAAATTGAAGTTTAATGGTTTTTTAATGATATGATGAAATATTTTGGAAACTAAAATGAAGCTTTATAATTTTAGTACTTAATCAATTTTTGTATTTAGGGTTGGAAATTTTTCAAAATCTGTTAACAGATTTCTGTTTTTCCAACCCTGTTAGTAGTTAACCATTGCCAAAACTTTCGATTGTTTCTCACCAAAAGCCTAAATTTTCTTCAAGTTATCATAGACAGGGAAAAATCATGTTAGGGATCGCTTCAATCAATTAATGGTCAAAGAATCTATCATGATAGATTTCTTGACTATCAAAATCTATCAAGATTAAACTATCAACCTGATAAAAATTATCATCTTATTTCATGACCATCACGCCTTTCAACTATCACCTTAACCATCTTTTCCCTGTCTATGCAGGCTACACGATTGTAAATTTGATTTTCTGAAGTTTCGGTATCGAAGAAATTTTGATTTAATTTAAAGTTTTTACTAAATCCTTAGTACTAAATTCACTACTAAACCACTTGAAAGAAATCAATTTTTACCGACTTTCAAAGCAAAAATTTCTAAACTACCGTCTTCCCTCGAATACAAGAACCGGCTTTTATATTTAAAACTAAGGACATTCTTAAAATTTTCACTATTTCTGATTTTTTGTTCTAATATAAGAAGTTTCTAAAAAAAAAGAGTCTTTTACGAAAAAAACGTTAAAAATAAGAAAACTTTTTTGGAAAATGTGGAAAATTTCAAGTTTTTTAGGAAATTTTTTGAAACTTCAAAAGTAAGAGATTTTGTTCTATTATAAGAACCGGCTCTTATAATCGAGGGAAGACGATAGGTGTTTTTTCTCTTGAATATTTTTTTCGTCAAAAAAGACCAAATTTGACAAACATTATATCTGAAAGTTCTTTATTATACTACTTCAATAATATGTTTCTTGTCATAAATCTAGAGTGAAAAGGAAAGTCATGTTAAGTGTGAATCAAAATCTAAAATTGTAAAAAATAATAATCTTTAGTTTTCAGCTGAATTATCAAAAAGATTTTCGTCACACCGCGTGATCCGTCATTTCCATTGGAAACAAGTCCCATCATGAAATTTCGTTCATTTCAAGAGTAGCAAAAGTTTTTTTGGTCGCAGTAAATCTGAAGATCAAAATTCTCTTCGATTCACACTTTTTTAATCTAAAATTTTTATAATTCTTTTATGATTATTGAATTCAAGAGAAAATTTTATTGTTGCTTTTTCTCTTGACGATTTAGGCAAGAAAAAGCGACAGTTAGAAATTCGAAAGTATTTTTTTAAAAAAGTTTCACACAGAGTTGTTAATCTACTGGTCCATGGCCAAAATCTAATAGAGTTATTTAGCTAAAAGCTGCAAAGTAAATTCTACTTTTACAATTTTGGTTTCACACTCTTTTTCGAAAAGTTAAATTAGAAATTTCTTTCAAAATTCTTTGGAACTTTTGACTTTATATAAAGCAAGTAAAAAATTGTGTCAAAAAATTACATTAAAAAGAGCCTACTGCCTTTCATTTTATTTTTAGTATCATTTGAACAAACCAAAAGAGAGAAATACAGAGAGAAAAGTAAAAACAACCATCAAATCAATAATGCAAGAACCTCATTTCTATCCTCTTTTCTCTTTACCATCACACTAACCAGCTTTCATTCGAAGAAAATCAAATTGAGCAAAAGTAAAAGGCTCACACAAACGAAATGAAGTGAAAATTGCACAGAAAAAATCAGACGTGATCAAAATTTTTTCTTCTCCTCTTTTTTTCAATTTCTTCTTCTTCATTCTTCAATGTAAATTTATTCTCATTTTCTTGCTAACAAAATGATAAATGGTTTCAGCCCCTTGGATCAATTCTAATCACTCAATCAAATTGGTTTTTATCTTTATGTGCGCCTCCATTCAATGGGCGAAATCCATTGAATTTCATTCTTTTCTAACACCTAAATCCGTGAGATTTTTTTCTCTCTCTCTCATTCTTCGGTTGTGCATTTTTTGGCTTGTAGAAAATATGCGGAAAAAGGTTCGTCTTCATTTAAGACAGCATCTCTAACATAGATATATAGGAAGAAGGATAAAAACAAGAATGAATGATTTTCGTTAGAGTTGAAGAAGCTGAACGGTGGCTTTCTTATTGTTACAGTGATGTTTCAGGGTTTAAGTTAGAAATATTATAAAAAGAATTTGACTTTGTTAAATAGTAGAATTTTTTTTTAAAATATTTAAGTACAAAATTATTTATATTAATAAAACTTTAGAGCAGAAAATTTCAGTACGAAAAATTTAGAACAAAAAAGGTTTTTCACAAAAAGTCAAAACAAAAATTTCAGAGTTTGAAACTGTTTGAAAATTTAGTTGCAACTAACTAAATTTTTATCAATTATAAAATAAAACACTAATCGACTTAGTTTAAGTTGTTTTTTAGTCAAAAAATTTAAACGATTAAAATTTAGTTGAAGTTAGTTGCGTTAATTTTGAAATTTTCAATTAACGCAAATATCCTTAATTAATCGTTTAGTGTTTTATTTTATAATCGATTAGAATTTAGTTAATATTTATTTATTTATAAAACGATTTCGGACTCAAAAATTTCTTAAATAATAAGTTCCAGTACTAAAAGTTTAAAATAAAATTTTTTAGAACAAAAAAGTTTTACCACAAAAGAATTTAGAACAGAACTTTTTTAGTTCAAAAAATTTTAAACAGAAAATTTTAATACAAAAAGATTAGAACAAAAAGTTTCAGTCAGAGTCGAAAAACTTCTATTTCCTTCTTAAAGGCAGAATATTTTTTTGCCTTTCATAAACATTGTCTTTCTGGAAAGTCGCCTTTTCAGGAAGGCAGGCAGGCAGGCAGGCAGTTGAGAAGGCATTGCCTACCTGTCCACAAAAGCAGTGACTGTCGGCAGACAATGCCTTCTGAAAGCCATGAGCTTAGAAAGATCTGCTAAAGATGCCTGTAGGAAGCCATCTGCTTCATCAACTCTGGTTTTAGTACTGAAATTTCAGGACAGAAACTTTTAGTACGAAAATTCAAAAGCGAAAAACTTTTAAAAATCAAACCAAAAAATTTTAGTACTAAAAATACTTTAAGGACAAAAATATTATTAGAAAAAAATTCAGAACATAAAATTTTAAGTACTAAAATAATTTAGAAAAAGTAAAATATTTTACAACAAATAACAATAAGTGTAAGGAAAAATTTTTGAAATTAAATTATTTATTCCATCTCTGACATTATGAAGAATTTCTTTTTCCACTTTCCTTTTATTTCTTCTTCCAAATCATATCACATACCTTCGAAAAAAGAATAGAATGAATGAAATTTTTTTTTCTTGCAAACACAAAAGAAAGCGGGAAAAAAAAACATCACGAGAATCTTCCTTGTGAAAGGTGGAAAGAAAAGGTGAGGAAGCAAATGAAGCTGTTTGTTTTCAACACGCAAAGAAATGGAGGTGATTGTGCATGTTACTATCCATTATTCATTCCCTTTTCAAAATATACGAAGGAATTATAATGAGATGAAGAAGAAGAAGAAGAAAAAAAATGGATGAAGAAGTCATGAAGGTGGAGAAGAGGATGAATGTTGACTTGAAGGATTTTTTCTGCTCATTTTATTTCTGCTAGTGCTGGTTGAAAGAAAATTAGCTTTTGTTATGTGATGGAGGTTTGAGTAATTGCTTTAATGGTCGACTTTGGCCTGCATTTCTTTTCTTTATGTCACTTTTTTATCTTATTGTGCTACTTTTGAAGAATAGATTAAGAAAAGAGGCAGTTGTGGCAAAGTGATTTTCATTTTTTGGAAGGCTTAAAAATATTCTAAATAAATGCGTAATTTTGATATCCAAAAATTTTTTCATTCTAATTCATCTTCCTGTTATTATTTGAATATTTTTAAGAACATCAGTCAATAATTAATAAACCAATATGCTAAGAATTTAATTTTAATTACATTTTTGTAATTTTCAAAAAATCTTTATAAGAAAATCGTGTGGAAAAATTTTCTGCTCATAAGTGTACAGCGGAGGAATTTTTTTTCCTCAGTTGTACCGTTAACACAAAGATTTTGTTGAAATTTCTGTATTATAGAACAAAAGCTTTTGTTTTTGGGTTAGGTAAAAAGAATAAATTAAGAATAAATTTTAGTACAAAAAGTTAAAGGGTTAGGTAAAAATATAAGCAGAGCTTGATTTGATTTATATGTCGAAATCAAAATAAAATATTAATTAAAAACAGAGTTGTAGGAGTAGAATCTATTTTGTAACTTTTGACTACTGTATTCATTAAGTTACTGTAGTCAAAAGCTACTTTTCAATAGATAATCAATGACTTATTTAGACTTTGACTACCGGAAACGGATCAACAATTTAACAGCTCTGATTAGAAATAAATAAATTTAATATAATTCAATGAGTAGCGAAATGAAGAACTGATAGCTGAAAATGAAAAACAAAATCCGCAAACTCCTTTAAGCACTGTTTACAGGCTTTTTCTTCGAGTTGGTAGCTCGGAATGAGACCTACTATATATAGAAATATCTATGATATACAGAAATATGTGTCATAAGTGAATGACCAAAAAATGTAAACGCGAGCATAACGTGCAATTCAGCATCAACAGACGAGAGCCGATACATATAATTCTTTTATTAAACAATTCACACAACGTGAATTAGGAGATTATTCTTTACCATTCAAAACGAGAGTTTAGAAAGTAAAGAAAATCAAATAACTAGTTTAGGAAAAAAGCACGGTGAATTACTTTTACAAAAAAATGTAAAATTTTAATGACATTACGATCAGAATAGTTAAAAATCGATTTATCGTTTGCTCCATTGACGTCATGACTCTAAAATAACTGACTTTGTTATCAATTTATATTGTGACTTCATGAATCTTAACAACTCTAGTTTATTTTTCCAGTTCAAAGCCTAAGATTTCTTTGATTTCGTCATACAAACCAGATCTTGGGCCAATGCAAATATTTTTTTGATAAATTAATGAAATCTTCAATCGACTTTCATATTTTTTAAAATGTTCTCAATAAATTAACTTCTCAATCAATCAAAAAAATTAAATAATTGAAAATATCAATCACAAAAGAATTTCAATTACATCAAAAAAGAAGAAGAAAAACTATTTATCATAATATTGAAGATAGAAAAAAGAAATACAAAATAAATTTATCAATCAAAATATTATAAAAAAAGTTCAATAAGAAGAAGAAGAAGAAAAAGAAAAAACTTTTTGTAATTTTTCATGATTTTCCTTCAATTCAAATTTCAATGTTTTTTATTTGTTATAATGTAAAAAAACCACACAATGAAAATAAATCTGAATAAAAGCAATTTGTGGAGAAATAAACAGAAAAGAATGAAAAAATTTTTTTGATTAGGTGCATCATAAAACGCATGCAAATTTAAAATATTTATGAAAAACATTGAGAGAAAAAAAAATAGCAATTCAGTGCAATGAAAGCGTGAAATTTATGAGAAACAGAAAGAAAAGTTTAAAAGCGAGCGAGATGAGAAAGAAAAAATTAAAATCAGATGAAAATTAATGATGAAGAAAAAAAAATTAGAAGAAATTCCTTAGGGAGAACAAAAGAAAAATTTTTAGAAGACATAAAAAAGTTTGAAATAAAAATCAGAAAAATATTTTTATTTAAATTTGTAAAATAAAGTTTGATGAAAAATTTTATTTCTTTTAGCTCCATCGAAATGAATCATTTTGCCTCCCTTTCTGCTACTTACTATAAATTTTTTATCAATTACCCGAGTAACCGAAAATACGTTATGCTTTCCATTTACTTTCTTGTAGCGCGCAAAAAGCAAGTAAATGGTAGGCCTAACGTATTTTTGGCTACTCGGGTTACTTGATAGTTTCAATAACGATTTAGATCATTCAAATTTTAATTTTCTTTATCAATTTTTTACCAATAAAATGTTTTGTAATTCTCGAATGAAAGTATCAAGATTATTTTGAAAGTACCGGAACGGACCAGAAGCTTAAATATTCTTCTGGTCTAAGTTTTTTCTTTGAAATTTTATACTTTTTCAATTACATAATAGGAAAAATTTAAAATTTTATTTTGCTAAATAAATGTTAGACTTGCCAAATATATGCCTTCGGACAGAATAATTATCAAGGACATCTATACATAAACAACAGTTTATGTAGACAAATATATACGCAGATAGATATCTATGAATAATAACTCTGACCAGAATAAAGCAGGACATACTATTTATTCTTACAAAAAACATCATTTAAAATTTCCAGTTGTCTTCTAATAAATTAATTTAAAAATATAAAATAATTTTTAAACTAATTTCTCATGTAAAATTTTATTATTCAACAATTATTCAGAGTTGTTATCGTAGACGTCTACTGTCTATAGTCTACGCAGATTCTATCGTAAATTTTGTCTACGATTTACAATTTTTGTCTACGCAGACCATATACGGTCTACATGTAGATTTTTTCTAAATAGACAAAAGTTGTAGATCGTAGACAAGAACTTTCGTCTACGTAGACGACGTTTATATGTAGAAAATAGTCTACGTGGATAGCATTGTAGACCGTAGACGTCTACAATAACAACACTGCAATTATTGATGATTAATAAAATTAATTCATTTGAAAATGTTTAGAAAAAAAAAAATTTCAATTTCAAAAAAATCATATTTATTTTCCCTTTTGTAAAGTCCATCTACTTTTGGTACCTACATTCCGACATTTCGCTATTGAAATCCCACAAATATTTTTATTAGACTAATAGACTGTGTTTATATGGACAAGTAGTTTCTATCTAACTTTAAATTTTTCGTCTATATAGATGAAATCTACGCATAAATAGGCGTAGACATATAAGAAAACATCAATATTCATCAATTAAAATGTCAGTAAAAGTTTTCATTAGTCATTTTGTCAAATTAAAAATTAAAATGAATTATCCATTGACCGACGTAAATGAAGACGTAACTGTTTAGCTAAATATGTGGGCTAATTTCATGTGGGTGTTTATTTATATTTTCCTACTTATATCCATTGAGAAATTTTCTATTTAACGCGAACTTAATCTGCCTGCATGTGAATGAAATAAATTTTGTGAACCTTGTGTGTGCGAAAATGCTTGATTTAGTGCAAATGTGTTGTGAGTTGAAAAAATCAAACAAACTAAAGACAAAATGTTGAGGCTATGAACAAGCAGAGCGCTGCTAGTGTGATGACAAGTAGAAAATAATAAAGATTTGTTGACTAAATTTCCAATTATTGGCTAAATATTCACATGGAGGCCAATGATGATAATTTTGTGGATTTTCATTTATGTAGCAGTAAATTTTTGACTCAATTGTGATTTTAGACGACCATGTGAAAATATATTGTGCTCCATACAATTTACAAGAGAATACGCAGAGTTTCTAAATTTTACGTTACTAAATAATTCTTGTTTTTATCTGCATATTACCGAAACCTACTATATATACAACTATTCACTAGAAATAAGAAAACTATAAATTTTCCAGTCCAGTATAAAATAAATGATTGAGAATTTTACATCTCAAATGAAATGAGACAAAAATAAATATTTTTCTATATTCAAGGATCCATCCATCGGTGCAAAAAAAAAGTTTCAGAATATTTCCTTTATGAAAATTTTAGAGGGTGTTAAGAGTTAATTGAAACACCTTCTGAAAGTTTCATAGTAGAATTTTTTATAAGCGCCGACTTCAGTGAGCCCTAACTTTTAAAATTTTTGATACTAAAGAAATTTTATTCGTTCCAATATTTCTACAATTTCTAGGCTTAAATAAACTTTTACTTAATGATGGGCACAATCACTCAAAGACAATTTCTCTGTAAATGTAAATTTCGTTCGATAGAAAGACAATTTTTACTCACATAACTCTATATGAAAAATTTGTCCGACACGAAGTTAATATTTTCATCAGAGCAAAACAACTCTCAAAAAATCTAACAAACTAACAATTTATTTTACTTAATGAAATTTTTGGGCTTCAATGTTTACTTTGTTGTCACTTTTAAGAGTTTTCTCTTTTTTCATTTTAACAGTTTTATTTGTTTGGATGGAAATATTAAATTTCAGTTCGGAAAAGTTTTCACAGATTTCTATGTGGACAAATCGTTCATGTGTTAATGGAGATGTTGTCGTTAAGTAATTTTGTCCATCAAATTTTATTTTTTATACTAATCATTCCTATTTACTTTTATATATATTTTTATCTAAAAATGCATTTACGTTACATTCAATACAGTAAACTAAGTTTCATCTAAATATTCTAGCAGGATTCGACCGTTTGCGCAGTCAAAACTTCAAAAATAAAAATCTGCTATGAAAACTGGCGCTTTAAGCAGTTGACAAAAAACGATCACCTAAAATTTTCATAGTAGATTTTTTCTTTCGAAGTTCTTTCTACGCAAACTGTCGTTACTTATATTTTAGATTTTTATTACGACTTAATTTTAATAGCAAAAGAAAGAAAAACACAATCAAAGCGTTTATATTTTTATATTTTAATTTTGTTTTTATAAATTTTGATTTCTAAAATTTATTTTAAGTTTGTAGAATTTTCTCAAATTATTGAGAAAAATAGACATTTATTTAAGAGTTAATAAAGAAAGAAAGAAAAATAGAGACAGTAAAAGTTGACACATTTTTCTTGTTTTTAATTTTCTACACATTTGAAGAAGAGAATTTGTTTGTGTTGTGTTTTTTGAATGTTTTATACTGAAATACCTACTTTTCTCATAACTGCTGATTCCATTTCCATTGCCACTATCGCCATCATCAGTGCTGTAAGTGTGAGTGACGCCGCTTGAAGTTAAAATGTTGTATGGATATAATGCTGTCTTAAAATGTTGTCTTATGTGTGAATTAAGTGGCCCAATGAGCGGCGTTTCAATACTCAATGCATTTTCATCAAGCATACGATGGTGATAACTGTCATCTAAGCCCATTGCACGGACTGCAATTTTTCATATGTGAATGGAATTTTCGTTTTAGATTGAGAAAATTTTTCATGTAGAATTTTATTTTCGAAGAAGAAAAAATTGTAAAAATAAAAAATTTGTTATTGCACCTTGGTGTTATTTCAGTTTCTGTTTGATTTTTACATTATTTACAAAAAACAATTAAATTTTCTATTCTAGATATCTTGAGTATTCAAATGTGTGTCATTTTTTTGTGATTAAAGTTCATAAAAAAATTAAAATCAAAAGAAAAAAAACTTTTTAAAAGTTTACTTTATTACAAAGCATGAAAACTCTTTTAACATTTTTTAAGTTTGAGTTTCCTTTGACTTTCAATGTATTTTGTTCTTTATAGAACCTATTAGAAATACAAATTTATTTCTATCTAGCAACAATAATTTGAGCAGATAAAAGTTTTGAGCTTTGAGATATCCGCCGATAGCTTAGTAGAAGAATACCTGACTGAAAATCAAGAAACGCGGCATCGATTCCCGCTCAGACCAAGGCATATCAGAGTCTCGGTATATCTCGATCATAGCTCGTACATTTCTTAAATATTAAATTCTTAAAGTGCGTATGCACTTTTGGATCGCTTCTTATGATCACGATTGAAACTTTTGCTTTATTGAGCTGTTTCATTACTACCAGGCGATTGCCAAATGACAGCCAAACAATTGCTTAATATTAAATTCTATATATATGTGTAAACAACTTATATTATTATCGACACTTAATTCACCTTCTGTCTCTCTTAATCAATCAGATTAATTTTTTGTCAATTTTTCATTAATGTGTTGCCTTAACCATTCGTATTAAGTAGCGGAGTCTTTTTTTAAAAGTCTATACTGGTCCTTGGTGGCGAGCATTACAGCATTTCTAAGCGAATATTATTATGAATTTATTACATATTATATGTATATCCGTGATATGAGATTTAATTTTAATTAGCTGTAATCAAAGAGTTCTCGTCAATCGTTGATCGACACATTATGTGAAGGAATAAGATTAAAAAATGAAGCAACCTCATACAACGCTTTACAGTGGAGTAACAGGAATTCATCATCATCAAAAGAGTTTTCACGCTTTGCTTATTTATAAACGAAAATTCTAAATAAGAAATCAAAATTTTGTTTCTAATTATTTTCAAATAAAATTAAAATTAAAAAATTTTAGCTCTTATTTTAGTTTACTCTTTCAAAACTTAAAAACTCAAAAAAATAAAAAACAAATTTGTTAAAGTAAACTTTTGGTTTTCTTTTATTTCTACATTCTACAAAATATAACGTTTTTCTTCAACTTTACATTTTTATTGCAAGGAATTTTAAAAATGTGATTTAAAAATTTTCAGCCATTCACATTTCTTTCCAGCAGAATAAGAATTTTTTTTTGTTCCATCAAAGAAATATTTTTAAATTGAGTCGTTTTCTACTTATAAGCGTAAAATTTTTATTTTATTCATTCCATAGCTTGATGCTTTCTTTTGTCAATCATTTTTGTCGAATTTTAAGCTTGCTCAACTATTCTAATTATTTTTCCAATCATTTGCATTTCAAATTTTATTTTTTCATTCACATTTTGAAGCATTTTTTCTTTCTTTTGCAATTTTTTTCATTTGTGTGTTTGTATAAAAATATTTTCGAGTGCATCAATCAACTAATTTGGCATAAATTGACTCATAATTGAAATTTTTATGCTTTTTTGATTTTTGATTTGAGTTGAGGTGAAAAGGCAAATTATATTATAAATTAAAATGTTTTTTATGCACGAAAATTTTGGATTTTTTTTTTTTTCGAGAAACATGGAAAAGGAAAGAAAGAAAAATAATTTGTGAAGGGTTTCTTAAAGTGAAAATTTGATATTTTTAAAAGAAATAAATGAAAGAAAATTTTTCTAAAGTGAAAATGATTTACAGTGAAATTTTAGCTTTTATAATATTAAATTGTTTTAATTCTGTGATCGCTAGACGTTTTAGTTTCCTGAGAATCACCAATTAAGTGTTAATTTTATTTCAAGGCACATAAGAAATTTTCTTTCTTGAAAAGACGACGGAATAAATGACAGTTATTTTATTATTTTCAGAATATTTTTCTTATAGAAATTATATTAAGTCAAATTTATTTTTAGTTTTCCCAAGGGATGAGAATTTTTAATGAGCGAAAATAAAGTTACTAAAAATTAAATTCCAAAGGTAAGACACAAATGCAAATAAGGAAAAATATTGATCACTATTATTTGCTTCATTTTCACCTTTTGAATTTCTTGTATAAAAATCAGAGTCTGAAATCGATGGATGAGTAAATTTACTCAAGGAAAGATTCATGTCTACCCACATTCCTCGATTATAAGAGCCGGCTTTTTATTTAAAAGGAGGCAATAGATCTAAATGCTGAGCCAGCATATTTATAAAAAGAAAGACAAAATGGCGCTGTGTTTACTTTACGTAGTGCAGAAATTAATTTTGATCTATTTTAACGCAATAATCGGGTAAACTTTTTGTCAGACGATTTCAAACATGGAGAAAGTGACTTGAAGCAAAATTTTATTCAAAACAAATAAGTCTAAATTATGTGTCTTTACTCTATATTAAGTTGAGTAAAATTTCACAAGTAAATAATGAGTAAATTTACTCAAGCAACAAAATTTACTTACTTATTGAGTAAATTATGCGACAATTTCGGGCTCTGATAAAAATTATTGAAATTTTCATTATATTCAATAATTTGATGAAATTCACACTCTTTAGTTTTTTTCGATAATAAATTGCTATAAAAAGCCTTCATTGAAAGCATTTAGTCGAACCTTTAAAATGTCATGGATTTTTTAAAATTTCATTAAAAAAAATTTTAATGCTTCAAAAATCAATCGTACAAAAATTCGCAAATTTAATTTCTTGTTTAAAAATAAACATCTTTTAATATTTACAAAATAGCAATAAATTGTTTATTTTCTCATAAACAATTTCTTTTTCATTTAGGTGTCATAAAAAAGATCATCAAAATCATTCAGATGTTCATTTTCATGATGATAAATCTTTTTTTTGTTATCATAGACAAAGTTGTAATTCATATTCATAATACTTTGTGTGGTCCAGAAGAAAGAAAGAAAATAAAACTCATAAAGTGTGTTTGTTTTACTTCACAAAACATCACACACATAAATTGAGATCGTGAAAGAATGAAAAAACTTTTTTATTTCTTAAAAAGGAGAAAACAATAAAACTGACTGATGATGACAATGTTAAATGGATCGTGAACAGAAGGAGAAGAATTAAAATAAAAAGTAAAAAATTGTTTGTGACAAATATAAAGAAAGGAGAAAAAGGAAAAAAAAATATGAATAGCGAGCGTAGAGAAGCAGAAAAGAAAGTAAATTGCGTGGAGCTGATGCGATTTTCACCAGTGAGGAAATTTACAAGGAAATACATAGAAATTTTCTTGAATCTTTTTTGCTCTTTAAAAATTTAGAATATTGAACTTTACTTAGTGCCCGAAGTTGATAAGTAAGTAAAATTCGACTAAATTTACTCGACTTAAGAAATTTTGCTTACTCGAGTAAAATATTTTACGATTTACTCGACAAATTTTACTCAAATAAATTAAGTCTTAGAGTACAAAACGATTTCGAGCTTTGAGCTTTTCTTATATGGTTTTGGATGTTTGTTTGAAGTACTTCAGAGTATTTTTCTCGAGTTTAGCTGATCAGACTAAAAATTTGGCTTAGTAATTTTACTAGTTATTAGTTAATTTTGTCGATCATTCTCGAATTTTGTCTGCAAAATGTAAAGCTCCAAAAAATCTGCTATAGAAATTGAAAATGGCGCTTCAATAAGAATTTCTTCTTCGAACTTATATATGCTCAAAAACCCGACCATTATTTATTTTGTTTTCTAAAGTTTATAAAAAAATGTTTTGAAAAGTTTCTTTTCTCAATTTTCATTCTTTAAAAAGGTTTAATAGGTTTAAAAAATCAGCTTAAAACAAAGGGATTAGAACATTTGATAGGCAAAACAGAGCATTGAAAAATGTTTTTTCTTTGTATGAAAAGTAGCAAAAATTTTTTTGCAAATTGTGTACTTTTTAAAAATTTTCTCGATAGAATTCTTAAAACCATAATCATGCACTACCTAAAAATTTCATAGTGGATTTTTTTCGAAGTTCTTTCTATGCAGACAGCCAAATCTTTTTTATATAATTTAGTTTCAAAATTTTTTGAAAAAATTCGAGAAATAATTTTCTATTGGTGTTTTATTTATTAACTCTAAATTGAGTTTGAACTTTTAGACAACTTTAAATTTTTCGATCCAGTTTTAAATTCTTTCAATTTGTTTTTAAAATATTTTTTCTGCTTTTCAAATTTATCCCCAATGGTATTTAAAAACTTTCCATTTTTCTATTTTTCCTTCCATTTCTTTTTTGCTCCTCTCATAAACATTTTTTCTCTCATTCATATTCATAATGCTCATTCAGCTCCACTAAACGTTTAATAAACAAAGAAAAAAAACTAAAACACAAAGTTTCAACAAAGAAACATCAAAAGAGAGGAAATAAAACTTTTTTTTTTCTTATTTTCTATTTCTTTTTCTCGCTGTGTTTTTTTAAAAATAAAATTTTTTAAAAGAGAGATTTGCATCCATTTATGTGAGAAAAACACTGATTGCCTTTTTATGTGCATTTGAATGCAAGTTTAGTGAATTGTTTAACATTTTGGTACTTTACAAAAGTGATTTTTAGTGCTTGTTTTTTGGTGCAATAACAATTATGTGAAGAGGGAAATAAAAAAAAAGTTTTTAATTGAAAATATAAAAAAAGAAATTTTTTACACAAAAAGAAAAGTTTTGAAATTGTAGCGGAGTCAGCAATTACAGCAAATGTACAATTTTCTATAATTCACTTATTGTGACTTTCAAGAGAGTTCAAGTGACGAAAAGCTGTTTTGACTATTTTCAGGCAAAATAACTGGTGTTTTTTTGCCACATTTGACCACATTTTATACAAGTTATTTTGCCTTGTACTTGCTTTGGTTTGCTTTACATGACCTGGATTGATTTAAGTATATAAGTCATATTGTCATGTATGTTGCGAACGCACTTTGAGTTCAACAACGAAAGGAACAAGAAATAAGTTTTTTGGAACTAATAGTAGAAAATTTTCGTCAACAACTACTCTTTCAGCAGCTGACCCTTCACTTTCGCTACAAAATCTTCTAGTTAAAATTTTTTAAAAAGTATTTCAAAAGTTTTAAATTAAAGAAATTCAAATTTTCTGAAAATCAAAAAAAAAAACCATCAAAATTTGTAAAGTTCAACAAAAGTTTTGCAAAAATTTATTGAACTCACAACTTTGTACATAACAAAAAATTCAACGAAATAATTTTAGTTTTTAACGAAAAGTCTGCATAAAAAATTACAAAACTTGAAAATTTTCCAAACATTTAAAATACGTTTGTTAAAAAAAATTTATTTTAAGCAGAGTTGCTGCCGCCAAACACGCCAGTTTGATGAATATCTAAAAATCTAAGTTTCATAATTTGGAAAACTCTTTTGCTACTGATTTAAAAGATCTCCACGCGTTAATTAAAATTTATTTGAAGGCTCATGTATTATGTCAATTTTATGTTTGCCGGTTTTTTTTTCGCCTACTCATAGAGCTTTATAGAACAAGTAGTAATAGAGTTTTTCGAAATATGAAGATTCAGTTTTGAAATATTTATCAAACCGATCCAAACCGGCGATTTTTGTCGGTAACAATCCTGGTTTCAGATATCTTAAATAAAATTTTTACACAAAATATTTAAAAAGAAACTAAAAATGTGCATAGTAAAAATACAAAATTACATAAAGTGCCTCACCAACATCATAAAATTGTTTTTTCAATTCCCTCTGCAAGTGCATCAAACCATTTGTAAGATTTGCAGTTGGCAAGTGACTCATGCTACTTTCATTGTGATGATGAAAAGTGTATTTAATCACATTACCATTACCATGCCTAATATGTTCCTCGTCATCATCATCATCAAAGTGATTAGTGCGATGGTGCGTGTGCATGCTTGTGCGATTATAATTTTGTGCATCAAGTGCGGGACGATGTGAAGCAAGTGCGAGAGGAATTTTTCGTGATGGTGGATAGAGGAAGTAAGGAAAGGTGTAAGGATAGCGAGAAGCGGGTCGAATCTCGCCAATAAAATCAGAGGTTGGAAAATAATTTGCATTGACAGAATTTGTAGAAGTGCCAGAGGTAGGATCGTGTGCTATGGGAAGAAAAACATCTGCAAGAAAATATTTTTTATATAACATTAAAATTCATAATTTGTTGTCCAGTTTGTTTGCTAATTGCCATCATTTGGGTTTTGACAGGCATGTTTAAGTGGTGAGAGAATCGTCAAGTGGGTGATGATGGTGATGTGGAATTTTCAACAACATTGTAAGCTTAAATACATAATTAGTAAATTTGGGTGATGCGTTGTGGAATTATTGACATGAAAATGCATGACTGTGGTGTGAGAACTTTAAAAGCGGGTTTCAGTGAACAGAGATGGAAAATTTTCATCGGATTTGAAACTTAAATACTTTGAATATTCGAACTTCATTTTTAAACAAATTTTTCATTATTTGTTTGATGAAAACAAATTTTGTTAGGTCTGTTAGCTTCTTTTACTTGCTTCATTTTGTTAAAGTTCTTTGTCAAATCTAACGAAATATTTTCGTCTAATTTTTTTCAATTTAATTCTTTTAAGTTCATATTTGGTTTGACAACAAGAAAAGTTAACTTAAAGTTTTTGATTCGTATTTTATTTCACGCCGAAATGTTTTGCTGAATTTTTTCTGTCTTTTGTTTTATTTCTTTAACAGTAAAAATTTAAATTTAAATTTTTTTGTTGAATTTTTTCAATTTGCCATTGAGAAATTTAGTTCGGAATTTTCTAATATTTTCCCCGATCCGGACTAAATGTAGTCCGGCGGCCGTCCTATCCAGCCAATTTTTCATATAAAAAAATTAATAATTTCCGGAATTTTCAAATTTTTTCTGATATTCGGACTCCGCCCGCCGTCCTTAACGAAGTCCGGCTGCCGAACTAGACGAAGAAGGAACGCTGGCTAAAAAATTTTTACCACTGGTAAATGTCGTATAAATTTTTTGAAAATCATGAAAGCTACAAAACTCTACTAAAATCATCAAAAATTTTAATCAACTCTGAACTTTTTATCGCCCTTTCCATAATGTTCATTTCTCACCTCACGTTCCTACACCTCAATCTCTTTAATGACTCATATGACAGGGAATTATCAATAAACTATTCAATTTGACAAGAGCATTAGTGCAGGAATTACTGTTATTGACCATTCAACCTGTATTTTAATTGAATTTCCATCAAGCAAGCATGAATGGACATGAATTAAATTGAAAATGATTTACTGAGAATTTTCATAAGAGAAAATTGATGAACTTTTGTTTGTTTACTTGTTTTTGAGTCAATTTCTTGACTAATTAAATTCTCTAATGGAGAATAAAATTTTCTCTAAGCCTCTTATGATTACAAATTGGTTTGCTATTTGTTTACTTTGTTTGAGTCAATAGAGTCAATTATAATAGAAGAATGGGTAGAAGGAAACAATTTAAATTTTTTATATTTGAGAGAAATTTTGTTGCAACAAATTGGTTTATTAAATTTCTTTCATTTTTAAAAACTTTAAAGTTTCAAGTCAAATTTCATATTTTTCTATCTTTAAAAATCTTCAATCTCGTCCATTTTATCAAAAATTACCTTCAAATTATCGATTTATCTTTCTCTCAAATTTCTCTCATCACACTTACAAAAAGCAAGTAAAAAAAGTTTCAAATTACAATCCTTAGCAAGAGATCTTGCGCTCTCTCTTTTAGAAAATATCAAATTTCTTCATTTTTTAATCAACTCAACAACAAAACTTTTCTTCTTTCCTTCATCATTTTTATCCTTTCCTTTTTAACTTTTACTAGTGCAAAAAAAAAGGCAGAAAGGAAGAGAGTTTATGTTGATTGCCTTACTTTTAAGAAGAAGAAGAAGAAGAAGATGCAACATGAAAGATAACCTAATGACTTTTGTCATTATAAGCACTTAAAGTTGCTGTTTGTTTGCTTCTTGCTTTGGCTTATGCTTGCTTATGAGTTATAGAATAATTTTTTTTCACTCTTTTTAGTTGCTCAATGAAGATTAAGAAAAGCGAGAAATGTACATTTCCGGTAAAATGTAGGAAAATTTTAAATGGTAAAAAGGAAGCAAAGATTGTTTTGTGGAAGATTAAAATAAATGTTAAGAAATTTTTTAAATATTAAAGAAATTCATTGCTATAAAACCATTGCAATGACGGAGTTGATAAAACCGGGGTAGAACGGATATTTAGTTTATGATTTAGCTTTGAATATTTTACATGAGTGTTAAATACATTAATGCTAGGCCTTAAACTTTGTCTTATACAGTGTTAAGCACTTTTTTATTATAGTTTTTCAATTTTTTGATGCTCAATAATTAATGTATGCGTTTCACAAATGTTTTGGTAAAAGAAGGCTCAAAAGCGCTAAGAAAGCACTAAAATGTGCCTTTCAAAAAGTGAATTGAGTCTTTGATTTGAATCTTTAACAAGTTAGTGAAATAGTGAAAAGGAAAATAGTTGTGAAATAAACGAATTCATGTGCTCGAATGAAGATTCAAGATCAGGTTATAATTTGATCAATTAAACTAGTAGATATTCAGTTTAGCATAATGGAAATCGCTAAATCAATTCTTGTTCTGGTCAACATGATATAAAGCCATTTTTAAATCATTTAAAAAAGTTTTCTCAAATGTAAATATTACAACACGGATAAAATTTTGTCACAGATTTTCCCAGAAATTGTGAAATAATCGATCATGATTGTGGATGGTTTTCAGGTTGCAACTAAAGAATGGTATACAGTTTATTTGTCGTTAGAGATTTTGCTCCACGTGTTGAATATTTTCGACCAATAATCATATCTTTAATATAAATCTTTAATCCATTTGAAGTATCTGATTTTAATAACAATAAAACAATTTCTCTTACTTCAATTAGAAATTCAGACAATAATATTAGAAATTTTGGAAGCTTTACAATAAATACAAAATTTACATTTTAATTTCTCACATATAAAATTTAAAGAAGAGAAAGAACGATGAGAATTTTTTATATCCAAAAACTAACTAATAAATTTCCACAATTTTCTTCCATTTAATATAAGAAAAAGAAATTGTAACAAGCTTGAGAATTCAGAAATTCAATATTGAAAATTTAAATTATTTTTTTCGTTCTTTCATTCATTGCACAGCACAGCAGTATACGAAGTGGAAAATTTTCTCACATTTAATTCGATGTCTGCACCCTCAAATAACAAACACACACACACAATCAGCTACCTTTAAATCACTTTAAAATTTTCCAATTTTGGCTACAATGCATGAGATTTATGGAAAAATTTCTTTCATTTGCATTTAAGGCAAAATGTTGCAGCTTTTGCTTGCTGTAATGTAATAAGAAAAAGGAAAGAAAAAACTTTTCTTTTAAATTTCATACGAAAAGCAATTTAAATCGATTTGTGTGTGTTTTTATTGCTTTTTATACGAAAACCAATTTTTGAATTTGCCCTTTTTACTTATCGTTAGCTTAAGCACATGTTTTCATGTTCAATGTTTGTGTATATGCAACTTTTTGACTCGTGCCATTTAAAAGAATTGAAAAATAATATTGAAGAAAAAAAATCTTTTTTTTTTCTAGAAAATATTTTGTTGCAAAGTATTTTGTTTTTGATTTTTTCTTTTTGCTTCATCTTGAAGATAAAGAGAAGAAAAAATTAATGAAAACTCTGGGGAAGCATAAATAAATTTTGTTTTCCAAGATTTTTTCTTTTTATTGAGGAAAAATTTTCCAATCAATAAAAGGATTTTTCCACTTTTTCTATATAGTTTGAAGAATTAAAGAAATTTTAAATTTAACGTATTTTTAAGATTTGAATTTATTAAAATTCAAACTAAGAAAAAAATTTTAACTGTGAAATTTCCTATTTGAATTATTTTTAAAAAAAAGTCTTTGTAGCCAACTCCAGGCATGGACAAATAAGAAAAATCCAAAAAGTTCAACGTGAGTCTTCGCCTGAATTTAACTTACTTTTTATTTATTCTGTTATTAGTTTTGCTTTCTCACCATCACCAACCATAACAATTACTTTCTACATCTTGATCTTACCCATCATCATCAAACTGGACAACTTAATTAAGATAGTGCTGTGCTGTATGCGAGTGACACATCAACAGTTACAAAATATTTATCTTTTCTACGTCACTCAGTGCAATTTCTATTAAGTGTGCATTGTGTAGATTTTATATTGTGCTGTTTGTGATGAAAATAAAAGAATAAAATTTGTGCAAAATAATCAGGAAAAAAAACTTTCAATGCAGTTTTTTAATTGTGCTTTTTTAAATGATTAAATAGAAGGAAGAGAAAAATATTTTAAATCCTCAAATGAAACTTAAGTTCTTTTATAAAAAGTAGAAAAATTTTCATTTTAAACAACTCAATCAAATCAATCTTTTACTCCCCTCTCAATAATAATAATAAAAATAATTCACATCAAAAACTTCATTCAATTTGGTTTCACACAAAAATAGCTTAAACAGCTGTCGCTTATTTTCTTTTACTATTATGATTGTTGTTAAACTTTTTTATAAGTCACACAAATCTCCAAGATATTGCTCATAAAATTTTGGTCATGAAAGATTTTTTTTTGTTCTTCTTAGAAACTATTGAAAGTTTTCTCATAAAATGTCATCATTTTTATACTTCATCAATCTTGTTTTAAAAGAAGAAGAAATTTATAGTGAAATCTTTTAAAGGAGACAAATAAGGAAGAAAAACACAAGAAAATGAATAAAGATCAATGCTGACAGCTGTGCAACATATTTGTAATGCAAATTTTCTGAAGTAAAATGTCAAGGAAATTTTAAGAAAATTTTTGAAATTAAAAATAAAATCTTTGACTTTTGAGTTAACTTGAGCTTTCCAAAAACTCTTTTAAACTCGAACCTTTTCAATTAAAAATTGTAGTTTACAATTTCAATAATAATTTGATTAAATCGATTTAATCTTCTACTTTTCTACTTTCAACTGTTTTCTCCTAACAATTATTTTAGTCAGTGAAACAGAACTTAACGACAGCCAAAGTGTTAAAACATTATTTATGTAACGATAATGAGAGCTTGGTGTTATCTATAAAAATGCTATGAAGCAATAAAGCTTTTGAAACCCTGCAATTAACTTAAATTCTCCAAAAAGTGCTTTAAACTCGAATTTTTAGATCGATCCTATTGCATTTGTATGCATAATTGTTAAAATAAAATTTACTTAGTACGTAGAAAATTACTGCAGGCATTGGTTACTTTTTAAAAAGAGTTCATTTGGCTACAGTAGCCATTTATCTACTGGCATCAGAACAGTAGCTTAACAAATCTATATATATGTAAATTTATCTTAATCATCTCAACAATACAAAACAAATTTTGAAGACAATTTAGTTTTGAAAGTTTTCTTTTTAATCAATTTAATAAAATATTTTAAAGAACTTTTGGGAAAATTTTTCTAAGTTTAAATAAAAATTTTTAAAAAAGCTAAAATAAAACATCTTGCTTAAGCCTTGAATAATCTTTTCGTTAGACACAATATAGAATAATTTCATACAAAAACTGTCGTTTTTTTCTTCAATTTTTTCTATGTAATTTTCTCTTCCTTCTATTAAGATATTATCACAAAAATAAAAAGAAAGCTTGATAAGAAAATATTGACATCAATGAAGTTGAGTTTGAAATTACATACAAAAAACACAAAAGAAGACAAAAAATGAATGTTATGAGAAAGAAAAAGCTCATGTGAGTGAATAAAGATAGAAAAATAGTTGATAAAATTTGACATAAAGAAAAAACTAAAGAAAGAAGGAAAGAAACTAAATTAAATGTCAATCGAAAAAAAGTGAAAAGGAAATGAAAGAATGACAAAAGAAATAAAGAACGAAATTTTCTCATATTTAATGTTTTAATGTTATAAAAATATTGAAAAAGATTTAGACATTTAGAGGTAAAAGTAAATTTTTCAAAGAAGAAAATAAGGAAATTTTACAGGCGTGGACGCACAAAAAAAGAGAGCTAGAAAGTTCAAAAAGAGCAAAAAATTACTCTTTTTTGCTCATTGATGATTTTTTGTTGCTCTTTTTAGTGCTTACACATCAGGACTTTGGGAATTTATTATAGATTAATTAGTGCCAAAGTACAGATCTTTTGATCAACAAAAAGCAAAAAGAGCAAAATAGAACAACAACAAGGAGCAATCAAATGTAATTTCTTGATCTTTCTAGCTCTTTTCTTTGTGTGTCTACGCCTGGGAAAATTTTCAATTTTAAAAATTTTTATATGTTGGAACCAGAGTCCGAAGTCGACTGAAAATTTGTACACTAGTCGACTAAATTAAGGCGACTTAGCATATAATTTTTTTTTTGTCGATTTCGGGTTCTGGTTTGAACAAGCTTTTAGAAACTTTTTTCGAATATTTCATAAAAATTTTGTTATTTTTTAACCAAATTCTGAGAACTCTTTGATATTTGTGAATTTTCCCGATCCTGAACAGCACAAAACGTCATATGATCGACGACCGTAGTGACGCTGTGTTGCTCGGAGATTTTCTTTGATTTATTCCAAATATCAAATAACTCTCAGACGTCGATTTTATTATAAATCAATTACATCAATAATTTTTTAATTTATTTTTAAATTGAATAATTTATTTCAAAAATTTAGCAAATGTTTTTAAAGATCAAAAAAGAAGCAAAATTGCCAAACTTATGTCAAATTTTAGTTGGCTAAATTTTTGAATGTTATTTAGGGTTAAATTTTCTTTTAAACACTAAAAAATTTGAATAAAAAAATTGTCTCAAAAAACTTTAACAATCAAAAAAGAAATCAAAGCACAACAAAAATTTATCAAAAAAGAACTCCGAAAAAAGCGAATAAAAAAGAATTTTTTTGTGTTTTTTGTAAAATTTTCTTGTTAAAAAAAAGTGGAGAAAAGAATTTTTTGTTAAATTTCTTACCGACACACGGATTATGATTAACAACATTAAATATTTTATCACATCGTCGTTTCATGTGATTGTTTGGACAGATGCAGCCAAACATTGGCGATAGGCGAAGATTTGTCCACGCCTCATGACAAGCGTCTCTGTAAATTTTATTTTTTATTAAGGAAAAAAAATTTAAACAATGAAAAAAATTGAAAATTTCATGCAGCAAACTTTAACTTACTTGTCCTCCATCCGGCACTTATTTTCTCTTACTTTACAATGAAGTTTAAAGTCTTCAAAGAGCTTTATGCATTTTCGCTCCTGCTGGCATACGGACAATGCGTGATTGCATGTCGGTAAGGCATCAACTGGATAAGGATCTTTCTCAACTGTGAAAAAAAAAATAATAGAAAAGAAGAAAAATTAGTTTTTTCTTGCTGTAATTTCGTGACTGACAGCGTGAATTGTTGGTTGAATATAATTGAAAAATATCAAACTGTGTGTGCTCATTTTAATGGCTTTTATTTAGGCTTGGTTATACAAATTCAAGAAGTAAAAATTAGTAATAAGGAGTGTAATGTCCAACAAAGTAATAATACAATAGAATAACACTAATTTATATTTTATTTATTCGACATGTTTTCTGTTTATTTTCTCGTTCGTCTGACTGAGCAACTACACTGAGCAATTCTAACAACCCTACAAGGAGCAAAAGAAATCAAACAAGATCAAATGGAAACAGAGTTGTTATTCATAGACGTCTATGTCTATATTAGTACAGTCTAGGCATAAATGACGTCTATATAAACAAAATTTATCTTAGATCTATATAGACACATAGACATCGACTGACTCTGAATGGAAGTAATAAGTTGCTCCTTCTAATTTACTCAAAGTTTCTCCTTAGGGTTTCTGAAAAACGGCATTTTCAGAAAACGGCCGTTTTCCGTTTTTAGGCTCAAAAAACGGCCGTTCCGTCCCGTTTTCCGTTTTTCGAATAGCAAATTTTCTTAGTATTTTTGAATTTTTTTGGTTACTTGAAAATGTTTTGCTGCTGCTAAATATAGTTTATTAGACTATTTAATCATAAGAAAAATCAAATTTTATGATTTATAGCGTACTTTTACAAAATATACGTTAC